>JBAKBP010005751.1:0-118253 GCA_037953745.1 Lithodes maja | reverse complement strand
GTGGGGAAATGTTGAGGTATGGTGGTGAGATAGTGATAGAATGGGTATGGAAAATGTGCAAACTAGCATGGGAGAAGGGGAGTGCACCCGATGACTGGAAGACTGGCATAATAGTCCCCCTATATAAGGGCAAAGGGGAAAGAGGAGTGTGTGGTAACCACCGAGGAATATGTCTTCTAAGCGTAGTAGGGAAGGTATACAGTAGGGTAGTGATTGAGAGAGTGAGAGTGAGAACGGAGAAATGGATAGGCGACGAGCAGGGAGGTTTTAGGAAGGGAAGAGGATGTGTAGATCAGATTTTTACCCTGAATTGTGTTGTGGAGAAGTATCTGGAGAAGAAACAAAAGGTGTATGTTGCCTTTATGGACTTGGAGAAGGCCTATGACAGAGTGGATAGAGAAGGTTTGTGGAAAGTACTTAGAATATACGGAGTAGAGGGCAAGTTGCTGAAAGCAGTGAAGAGCATGTATGAGGGTGCAAAGGCGGCAGTACGTGTGGAGAGTGAGCAGAGCGAGTTCTTTGACCTGAATGTTGGTTTGAAACAGGGGTGTGTGATGTCCCCGTGGTTGTTTACTGTATATATGGATGGAGTCATGAAAGAAATACTATCAAGAGCAGTGGATGTTGGTGTATCGCTGAAAAGGGAGGGAATTGAGTGGAAGCTACCTATACTGCTGTTTGCGGATGATACAGTTCTGATGAGTGATAATGAATGGGAGTTGCAGGGTCTGGTAAATGAGTTTGGAACAGTGTGCGAAAAACGGAATTTGAAGGTAAATACGGGGAAGAGCAAGGTTATGGTCTTCGAAAGGGGTGAAGTCACAGAGTGTGAGGTGAAGCTGAACGGTCAGGCTATGGAGATCGTCAACTCTTTTAAGTATCTGGGCAGTGTGTTGAGTAAAGATGGGACTATGGATGAAGAGGTGCGGGAGAGGGTACAACAGGGGAAGAGGGTTGTAGGAACGCTAAAAGCAGTAACAAGAAATAGGGTGGTCAGTATGGAAGTGAAGAAGTCCTTGCATGACAGTGTGGTAATCCCGACACTGACTTACGGAAGCGAAGCATGGACGTTGGTTGAGAGACTCAGACCAAGAGTGAGAGCAGTGGAAATGAATTACTTAAGGAGTGCGTGCGGAGTTACATGGAGGGATAGACAGACTAATGAGGAAGTAAGAAGGAGGTGTGGTGTGGAGGTAGATGTGCTGGAAAGTGTGAAAAGGAACAACTTGAGATGGTTCGGCCATATGGAACGTATGGAAAGCGAGAGAATGACTAAGAGGGTGTACGAGAGCGAGGTGGAGGGACAGAGGGGGAGAGGTAGACCGAATATGAGGTGGAAGGATGGAGTGAGGAACTACATGAACGAAGGCGGTGCTGGTTGGGAGGAGGGGCGTCGACTGACTGGGGACAGAGGTGCATGGGGGCGGTTCGTTCGTGGCCACCCCTTCGGGGATCACGGCGTCGGGCAATAGATAGATAGAAGGTAGAGTCGTCTGTATATGAATGGATGGGACTGGATGTACAGTTGAGAAGATCATTTATGAAAATTAGAAAGAGAATAGGAGATAGGACAGAACCCTGAGGAACACCGGAGTTGATAGGATGAGGATATGAGCGATGACCGTCCACAACCGCAGCTATGGAACCGCCGGAAAGGAAATTAGAGACAAAGGCACAGATGGAGGGACAGAAACCGAAGGAGGGCAGTTAGGAAATTAAAGATTTTAGCCAGACTCTATCGAAAGCCTTCGATATGTTCTAGTGCAACAGAAAAAGTCTCACCGAAGTCCCGAAAGTTGGATGACCAAGAGTTAGTAAGATATGAAAGAAGATCACTAGTAGAGCGACCTTAAGGAAGCCATACTGGCGATCTGAGAGCAGATTATGCGAATAGAAATGCTTACGAAATTTGGAAGCAAGAATAGTTTCTAAAACTTTAGAGATACAAGAGATGAGAGCAATTGGACGATAGTTGGAGGGTTGAGAGCGGTCACCCTTCTTTGGGACAGGTTGAATGAGAGCAAACTTCCAGCAAGAAGGAAAGACGTTAGAGGAGAGACAGAGACGAAAGAGTTTGCCTAGGCAGGGGGTCAGCACGGAAGCACAGTTTTTAAGTCAACAGGAGGAACACCGTCCGGACCGTACGCCTTCTTAGTATTAAGCCCAGAGAGGGTAGAAAGTACCACTAACACAGCAAAAGGTTGAGTACAGTAAAAAGAAAGGTCTCGGCTTCCGTTTGACACCCCATTGCAAGTAGCTTGTCTGAAAGAGGTGCAATTAAAATGTAAAAACTTGAAAAACAAACAAACTAAAACAGGAACAGCACAATATAAAGGCAAAAGAACTTATCAAAATCACAATGTGGAAATAACGATTTGGCAAAATATATTTTTGAAGTAAATAACACACAAAACCACCACATAGAATGTACAGTACATCACTATACTGTATGAGTAAGTGAATTTGATTACCAAGTAAATTAGTTGCACAAATACTAGCATACTGTACTCTCGTTAGATATAAATAAAGAGTACTGTACTCTTTTAAGAAGAACAATTAAAATTATAAATAATAAATAATACGTGTTGTAAACAGAGCTTATATGAGAAACTTCAAGTTAAAAAACGATTGATTCAAATAATTGATATCAAAATTTAAGAATACAGTCACAATAATTAACCTTAAAAATATGAAGTTTATGCACCAATTCACCTGTATAAAAACCTGTCTAGTAAGAGTCTACAGTATATAGTAACCGATCTCTAGCCCCAAACTCATATAATTTAGTGCAAATTTTACAAATGTGTATTAATTGGGAATATAAACAATCAAATTATATTCTATTTGTTAATTAGCTCAATGGCCGTGTTCACCACTCACCCGTATGTAAACGACCGATTCCGTCCTGACAGCTATCCCGCCTAATCGGTCCGGTTGTGACGTCATCTCTTACACGTCAGCATATAGTAGACCACGCAATTTGGCGGGAAACTAGTTGGGCAAACTCCTGTGTCGATCGTCTGCTCACATATATAACCAGTTTGCACTCCCACACAAATTAACATATTTACCTATGTTAACACTCTCGTATTGGAGGGGGTATTGGAGGGGGTCTGTCTGATCATTATGTAGTGGTAGCTAAGGTTAGGATACAAAAGAAGTGGGTGAGGAGAGCGGGAGGGAGGCGAGAGGAGGGTGGAATGGTGAGGAGGGTGGAGAGGTTGCAGGAGGAGGAAGTCAGGGAGGAGTACAGGAGAGCAGTGGAAAGACGACTAGGTGGGTTCGACCTGGAAGTTATGGAGGAAGTGGAGGAGATGAACAAGGTGTTTAAGGATGAGATCTGTGCAGCATGTGAGGAGGTGTGTGGAGTGAGGAGAAGAGGGAGGGGAGTGAAAGGTACAGCATGGTGGACAGAAGAGGTAAGAATAGCTGTGGAAGAAAAGAAGAAAGCATATAGAGAGTGGTTGGGTAGTAGAGGGAATGAAGATTCCGAGAGACAGAAACGAGCGAGGTACGTGGAGAGTAAGAGGGTGGTGAAGAGAGTAGTGAAGGAAAGTAAGAGAAGAGTAGATGAGGAATTTGGAAGGAATCTGAGTGTAAAATGGAGGGAGAGTAAGAAACTGTTCTGGAAAGAAGTCAAGAAAGTTAGGGAAGGTAGCAAGGGAAACAGTAAGGGTGTGAAAGATAAGAATGGGAGAATGCTAGCCGAGAAGCAAGAGAGAGTCGAAAGATGGAGGGAGTACTTCAGTGAGTTGCTAAATGAAAGGAATGAAGAGCCAGCAAACATAGCTGGATATGGTATGGGAGGGAGAAGAAGAGAAGTAGTGGAGGAGGAGGTGGGGATCAGGAGGTCAGAAGTGTGGGAAGCCATGAAAAGAGTGAAGTTGGGGAAAGCACCAGGAACAGATGGAGTGTGTGGGGAAATGTTGAGGTATGGTGGTGAGATAGTGATAGAATGGGTATGGAAAATGTGCAAACTAGCATGGGAGAAGGGGAGTGCACCCGATGACTGGAAGACTGGCATAATAGTCCCCCTATATAAGGGCAAAGGGGAAAGAGGAGTGTGTGGTAACCACCGAGGAATATGTCTTCTAAGTGTAGTAGGGAAGGTATACAGTAGGGTAGTGATTGAGAGAGTGAGAGTGAGAACGGAGAAATGGATAGGCGACGAGCAGGGAGGCTTTAGGAAGGGAAGAGGATGTGTAGATCAGATTTTTACCCTGAATTGTGTTGTGGAGAAGTATCTGGAGAAGAAACAAAAGGTGTATGTTGCCTTTATGGACTTGGAGAAGGCCTATGACAGAGTGGATAGAGAAGGTTTGTGGAAAGTACTTAGAATATACGGAGTAGAGGGCAAGTTGCTGAAAGCAGTGAAGAGCATGTATGAGGGTGCAAAGGCGGCAGTACGTGTGGAGAGTGAGCAGAGCGAGTTCTTTGACCTGAATGTTGGTTTGAAACAGGGGTGTGTGATGTCCCCGTGGTTGTTTACTGTATATATGGATGGAGTTATGAAAGAAATACTATCAAGAGCAGTGGATGTTGGTGTATTGCTGAAAAGGGAGGGAATTGAGTGGAAGCTACCTATACTGCTGTTTGCGGATGATACAGTTCTGATGAGTGATAATGAATGGGAGTTGCAGGGTCTGGTAAATGAGTTTGGAACAGTGTGCGAAAAACGGAATTTGAAGGTAAATACGGGGAAGAGCAAGGTTATGGTCTTCGAAAGGGGTGAAGTCACAGAGTGTGAGGTGAAGCTGAACGGTCAGGCTATGGAGATCGTCAACTCTTTTAAGTATCTGGGCAGTGTGTTGAGTAAAGATGGGACTATGGATGAAGAGGTGCGGGAGAGGGTACAACAGGGGAAGAGGGTTGTAGGAACGCTAAAAGCAGTAACAAGAAATAGGGTGGTCAGTATGGAAGTGAAGAAGTCCTTGCATGACAGTGTGGTAATCCCGACACTGACTTACGGAAGCGAAGCATGGACGTTGGTTGAGAGACTCAGACCAAGAGTGAGAGCAGTGGAAATGAATTACTTAAGGAGTGCGTGCGGAATTACATGGAGGGATAGACAGACTAATGAGGAAGTAAGAAGGAGGTGTGGTGTGGAGGTAGATGTGCTGGAAAGTGTGAAAAGGAACAACTTGAGATGGTTCGGCCATATGGAACGTATGGAAAGCGAGAGAATGACTAAGAGGGTGTACGAGAGCGAGGTGGAGGGACAGAGGGGGAGAGGTAGACCGAATATGAGGTGGAAGGATGGAGTGAGGAACTACATGAATGAAGGCGGTGCTGGTTGGGGGGAGGGGCGTCGACTGACTGGGGACAGAGGTGCATGGGGGCGGTTCGTTCGTGGCCACCCCTTCGGGGATCACGGCGTCAGGCAATAGATAGATAGATAGATAGATAGAACACTCTCGTCCTCTTCTTTTAATGTGGGCGACATGTAAATCACACTCGCCCTTCTTGGTATGTAGTACAGGCACATACAAATATGTGATACCACAAAGAAGTTCTCCCATTTAATCCCGGCTGACTGCAGCCGCAGCCGCCCGGGTGAGGCGCCTTTTTTCGTCAAGCAATCAGCCAGTTGCTGTGATGTCTCCACCCAAGATACCTCTTCAATTTCTCCCCTGTCCACCATGTCCCGCAGCACTGCAATGTCGATCCTCAATCTCCTGTCGTCCACATTTTTGCATGAGTGAAGTGCGTCTACTAAGCTCTTATTATCCACATAACATTTTATTCTGTAGCTTCCACCCCCAGATATTTCACTTTAAATGCTGGAGAGGTAAACAGCAGCTTCCGCACACACAAGTAATGCTAGCGTCTCTGCAGATAAAGTGGACTTGACGATTCTTCTTATCTTCCTAGTCTGCCAAAATATTGGGCATCTCTTATCATTGGCATCTCTCAGAAAGATCACAAAGCCACCCTGGGAACCGTTACCTGCGAGGTTGGCAAACGAGGCATCCGAGAAACATTCCAGATGGCAGTCATGGATGGGTCCCAATCTAGGAATATACAGTTTCATGTTATCTGTCTTCACCCTGTCAATCACCTTGTTGAGCCTGAGCAATTCTGCAACAGTAGCTTGTTTTCTGGCCACAATTAACTCACACACGTCAAAGGCGATGTCAGGCCTAGTGTGAGTGGCTATCCAATTCAACTGTCCAATTAATGCTCTATACTCAGACTTCTCTGATTCAGACAATTCTCCCGTTTTTACCAGAGCTCGCTGTCTGCTGATTGTGATTGGTAATAAGGATGAAGCGTACTGGAACTGATCAAGAGTTATGCTGCCATCGCTTTCAGACATGATGTTCAAACCCACATATCTAAAGGCTCTTGACTCCGAGCTGCCGACCAGGAACGCTAGACTCACTGGTTCTATCACGTGTCGCTCAAATTCCTGTGTGCCGGCCCAGAGAAAATCGTCCACGTATATACATATGATGCCATCAACGTTGCCCCTATTATTCCAGAAGAACAATGCTGAATCCAAGGATGACATTTGAGCTCCAAGACACAACAGCTGATCCTTAACCCGCAGATACCAGTGCCTGGCAGCATCAC
The DNA here is from genome assembly GCA_037953745.1 of Lithodes maja. NCBI lineage: Eukaryota > Metazoa > Arthropoda > Malacostraca > Decapoda > Lithodidae > Lithodes > Lithodes maja. The sequence continues at coordinate 111,680 of JBAKBP010005751.1, read as the reverse complement.
ATAGACCGTAAACTGTCTTCTTTAACCTCCACAGCCTACTCTGGAGGAGGGCGTAGATAAATCACTCGTTCAATCATGTTCCCTTGCAGATAGGCCGCCTTCACATCCATAGAGTGACAAACCCACTGGTTACCCGAGGCAAACGCAAGAGCCAGACGTACCGCTTCCTTCGAACACGTAGGCGAGTCCTTTCGTAAATCCACAGTGTCCTCCTCGAATCCTCTGGCTACTAGACGTGCTTTAACAACTGGCTTGCCATTCTTTATTTTCTCAGTCATCACCTAACGGACAGAAATATTATCTTGTCCAACGTCATTAACTTCTTCGTACACATCATTACTCCTCCAGTTCTCAATCTCACTGTCCTTGGCCTTTAAAACATCCTCAGAATGGAACAGAATCAACATTTCAACATCATCATCTACCACTTCCCATGTGCTAAAATCCTTCTGCACATCCACCCAGCCAATACCGCCATCAGAGTCTCCTTACCTTACCTTATGATACCTTATGATGTATTCGCCACTCTTCTAGCGGCACCAAGGAGCGCGACGCCCCTCGTTATGGGTGGTGATTTGGTGCAGTAGACTGTTTGAAGCGACAGCTCGCTCCCTTGCGAGGATGGGCTCGTCTGGCACTTTTTGCAGTTCGACATCTAGGGCTCTCTTGAAGTTGTCTAACGAGATGTCCCTCATGTCTCTTACTCGCCGTGGGAGTTTGTTGAAGAAATGTGGGCCTCTGTGTGATAACCAGCCCTCTCGCAGAGAGCCCATAGCACCCCTGTTATTCATCCGGGGGATTTTGCATTCCCAGCCTCTCCTATCACTGAATTTCATGACTATCTGAGTATGTAGGTTTGGTACTAAACCCTCTGCGATTTTCCACGTGTATATTATTAGGTAACGTTCTCTTCTACGTTCCAGTGAGTACAGATTCAGTGCTCTTAAACGCTCCCAATAGTGTAGATGTTTTATCAAACTTATATGCGAAGTGAAATTTCTTTGTACACTCTCTACGTCATTTATTTCACCTGCTTTGTATGGGGATGTTAATACGCTACAGTATTCAAGCCGCGGTAGCACTAGAGATTTGAAGAGCGTTATCATAGGTAATTCACCGCGTGTTTTAAAAGTACGCAGAATCCAACCCGTTAGACGTTTCGCAGCCGCCACTTTGACCTGGTTATGTGCTTTGAAACCCATATTTTCAGACATTAATACTCCAAGGTCTTTCACACTGTCTTTCCGTTCTATTATGTGGTTAGATTCTGTTAAGTAATTTGTAATTTCTTTAACACCATTATTATCTCCGTACTGTATTACAATAATTGGAATTTTTCTTCATTGAATTGAATTGGTGGGAGGGCTTGTGGCTTTGGCTCCGCTGCATGTCTGCCTGCCGAGATCGGAACCTCTCCGGGTGGTCAGGGGCCGGGGGAGTGCTGGAGCGACCTTGGTAACCCTGGTCTCTGGGTCTTCTCCTGGGTGGCCTGGATGTGTGAGAGTTTGTGTTTTTTATCTGTGTTTATTTTTTGTTTTATGTTGTTTTTGTGTTTTCCCTGTTCTTGCTCTGTCTTGAGTCGGCTACCCCCAAAATGGGGATTGGGCCTGAGCATATAGATAGATAGATAGATAGATAGATAGATAGATAGCATGTTGTTTTCCCTGGTCCACTGGAACACTACATTCATGTCTTCCTGCAGTCGGCCCGTGTCCTCTTGTGTGTTTACTATCTTGCTTAATTTTGTGTCATCAGCAAAAGACGACACCGTACTGTGTCTGGTGTTGGTATCTATGTCGCAAATTAGTACAGTAGAGTCACGCATCTCACGCATTTTGATCCCACGATTACGCATCCCACGGTACTATCCAATGGCTACCTGAATTCTCATCCCACGAAAAACCACACGAGTCCCACGGAAGCGCACCGACGCATCGTGGATAGCATTTGTTGGCGGCCATGTTGATGACGCGCTCCTAGGCTTCCCGCTCAGTGTTCCTATTGTCCCAGCTCTCTCACGTGTGAATTATTCAAGGTTACCTGTTTTTTTCATTGTGATTACCCGTCCCGCGGTCCGACCCACGAACAATGATGGCTTCCCAGGGTAGTGGGGGCCCCAGTGGTCCTAGTGAGGAAAGAAAGGAGCCACCTAAGCGACCAGGAAAGGCCAAAGAAGACAAAAACAAACATCATCGGTGTGGCCAAAAACTGAGGAAGTATAGTGTAGAAGAGAAGAAAAAGATTATTCAAATGATCGAAGAAGGCTACAGAAACTGTGATATAACAAAACGAATGAACTGTCCAGAAGGAACTGTGAGAACATTTAGAAAGAATAAGGAACAGATGAAGAAATCGTTGGCTGTTGCTGAGAAATATTTTGGTGGTGAAGGTGGTGGTGCTAGTCGGGCAGTGGTGGAGTACAGTGAAAAAAATCAAGTGCTAGCTATAACTGAACATTATTTGTTAAAGTGGGTTCAGAGGCGAGATAAAGAGAAAGCAGGTGTTGCAGGCCCACAAATTAGAGCAGAGGCACGTAAGATTTACGATGCACTATGTAAAAAAAGAAACATACAAAATCCAGTGCCTTTTAATGCCTCAGTAGGTTGGCTTCAAAAGTTTAAAACAAGGTGTGGGGTGAAGCATGCTGTGTACCAGGGTGAGGTGGCTTCTGCTGATGAACCTGAACCACTAAGGCCAGAACAAACAGCAGAAGAGATGATAGCGGAGGACGAAATGGAAGAGACAGAGCAAGAAGAACAACCACAGCAAGTTGAAAAACAGAAAGAAGCAACAACTCAGCAACTGTCTGTCATCTTGGGACTTTGTGAAAACCTGAAGGAAGAGCTGGAAGGCACACCTGGCATCTCTGATTCTCGTGAACAGTTCCTGGGATACATTCAGAAAATCAGCACAAGTTTCCATGACCTCTACAATGCCAAAGTAAACGATCGCCACCAAGCCCTAATGACCCGCTACCTGAAGAAGAAGAAAGATGATGATGAGGCAGATATAATAGAAGCTCTACATGACGCCGAACTTGATGCCATCGACGATGATTTCACGGGCTTTGGCGGCGACGGTGGGGTGACGGAGAACGAGAGTGGGGCCACGGAGGGTGGTAACTAACATCCGCCTCCCGTCTATCACCACATCCATCACACTAAGCACCTCATCAACTTTTCTAAGGTTTGTGTTTGTGTTTTACTTACCTTTCTTTTCATTAAAGCAACTTACCTTTTGATTATTGGCATGTAAAGTGAAGGTCAATAGTCGCCCGACGATAGCCTCCAGTACTTTTGTAATTTTCCCCATTACTTTAATACTCCGCATCCCACGAATTCCGGTCCCACGGTCATATTTCGGTACCAATAAATCGTGGGATGCGAGATTCTACTGTATGAGGAACAGAAGGGGCGCTAGCACTGTTCCTTGGGGCACTGAGCTTTTGACATCCGAAGGCTCAGATATGACTTGGTTAACTGCTACTGATTGTTTTCGTTTTACGAGGAAATTGTATATCCACCGTCCGATTTTCCCAGTTATACCTTTTGCTTTCAGTTTGTGGGCTATTATACCATGGTCACATTTATCAAATGCCTTAGCAAAATCGGTGTAAATGACATCCACGTTTTTCTTTTCTTCTAGCGCTTTAAGAATTTTGTCATAGTGTTCCAAAAGTTGTGAGAGACATGAATCTTCCCGCTCTTCCCGATCTCCCGACTTTGTAAGTTGTAACAATTTTTATACTGCCCAGTTGCTTTGCCGGCACGACTCACAATTTTTCCAGACACCGACGCTCCACTCTCTGCATGAATACCTCTAATCCGCTGGCCAATCTTGATCTTAGAAGCCTGATCACCAGATGTACCAGCTACTGCTGAAGGTCCACCATGTCACCATCCTCGGACTCATCATCTGGAGGGTATTGCGACACAGCTCCCGAAGACTCTTCACTGGATTCCTACTCGCCCAACTCAGTATTGGAAACCTCAACCACTGTATCCTTTCCCGGAGCCGGCGCTATACGACACTCGTGAGCTCTCACATAGATGACCCTGTGTATTACCAAAACCTGCTTCCCATCTCTGCCGATTACGATACCAGGGCCGTGCCACTCATGACCGTCATTTCTCTTATAAAATACTTCATCACCATTTTGTACAATGTTCGAATCACTTGAGCGCACGTTGTGCCGCAAAGCCCTGGTCAACCGCTCACAGGATTCTATCCTCAGAAATTCCTGTCTCGCCGTGTGAAGAGCATTCAAGTTATCTCTCACAATGAAGGATGGAGGCGTCCCCAATGCAGGAGGATCATTGGCCCAGACACTAGGAAACACAGGGTTGTAGCCAAAAACAAGCTGGTTAGGCGAGAAGCCCGAATAGTTTGTAAGGGCATTCCTCGCAGAAATCGCCCAAGCCAAAGCCACCTCTAAGTTACAACGTGTATCTGCCATGATTTTCCTCACAGTATCACCTATCACCACATTCTTACGTTCACAAACCCCATTACTCGAAGGGCTCTCAGCAGCTGTGGCCATAATCTTTATGTTAAAAGCCTCACCAAGCGTACGCATATCAGTATTGTTAAATTCACCCCCATTATCGGTAAGAAACTTCCTTGGTGGGCCAAATACAGTAATCCAGCTCCAAAACACCCCATGAAGGATGGTAGAGGCACACTAATCATTAATTACTACCGCACTGCAATATTTTGTGGCCAAGTCAACCATAACCAAAAAATACTGTCTCCCCCAAACCTTTAAGTCCATAGCCACAGTCTCATTAAATTTATTCGTCATAGGCAGGCACACCACAGGACGAGGCCTAACCTTCTTGAATTTGCAACAAACTTCACAGGTATCAGACACTTCACTTATTGACCGTTCCAAGTCAGCATTGTTAATTCCCGCATCCTTCACAAGTTTCAATAGCTTAGCCGACGTAGGGTGACCAAACTGTCTATGAAGCTTAAGTACAGTTCCTTTTCCACCGGTTTCTAATGATGCCAGTGTAACCATACTCCTGGATTTCTGGCCTAGTCAGAACGAAATGGGCAACAGATAGTGTCCCGATGACGTAAACTCCAAACGAATGTCTTGTCCACAAACTCTCACCATGTCGGTCTCAAAATCCAACACCATTTTCGCCTTTTTCATTGACTTTTTACTCAAAAGCAAAGGAACGTTACACTCTACCACATCCGTCACGATAGTCGCACCCATATTGCCCACCTGGCATGGCAAGGTCACTCGCTTCATCGATGGCACTGTGGCTCCATCCGCAAATGTAAAAGTCGAAGTTGAAGTGCCTTCGGTAATTTGAGCTTTTCATAATCACTTAACTCATGAATGTAATTTTCAATCCATTCCGATCCACACACAGTTGTAGAACATCCAGTATCCAGTACATCCATTGCTGTGGAAATTAAAACATGAGGGAAAAGTAGGAGACAAACTGCTGAAATGGATGGAGAGCTACCTTAGCGGAAGACAGATGAGAACAACAGTAAGGGGGAAATCGTCAAACTGGACTCAAATTACGAGTGGGGTACCACAAGGATCTGTCCTAGCCCCAATCATGTTTCTAATATTTGTAAATGACTTACCTGAGGGACTAACAAGCTACATGAGCATGTTTGCGGACGATGCTAAACTGCTTAAAACGATCAGAACCCAGGAGGATTGCCTTGAGCTCCAAGCAGACTTGCAAAAGATCCATGAATGGAGCATCAAATGGAATATGGAGTTCAATGCAGGGAAATGTAAGACTCTAGAAATGGGTAAAAGCAAGTACAGACCTAGAAAAGATTATAAACTAGGAAACGAAGTGATTCCCAAAGCAGAAAAAGAAAAAGACTTGGGGATAGAATTTAAGGATAACATGTCTCCAGAAAGCCACGTAAATAAGATAGTGAGAGAATCACTAGCACTATTGGCAAATATCAGGATGTCTTTCAATTATCTTAATGAAAATACCATGAAACAAATAATAACGGCAATAATAAGACCCAGGATGGAATATGCATCTGTAGTGTGGTCCCCTCACATGAAGAAACATATCCACAAAATTGAGAGGGTACAGAGAGCAGCTACGAGGATGATCCCAGGTTTGGAAAATTTGGAGTACCAGGAGAGGCTCGAGAGATTGAATCTACCTACACTGGAACAGAGAAGGAAACGAGGACAGCAAATTCAGATATACAAATGTGTTAGAGGTATTGACAAAATCGACCAAGAAAACTTCATAGAGAGGGATAGAGGTGAGAGAACAAGAGGTCACGGCTACAAACTAAAAGTGCTTAATAGTAAATCTGATCTGAAAAGTAAAAGATTTCCTTCCAACTCGATTAGTGGGTGGAATAAATTGCCAGCCGAAGTTGTGTCTGCACCATCAGTGCATAGTTTCAAAGCACGGTATGACAAACATATCTTAGGAGGCGGGAATTAACGAGCATGCTCACTCCCGCAAATACAACTAGTGTAAGTACAACTAGTGTAAGTACAGCACAACCCTTAGCTTCATCAACAAGCTTCTGCAACTTTCCACTGTGCTTGTCATCCTCACCAGCATAACCCATAAACATGGATAAATGCACTGTCTCTTCCGTAGCAACCCTTTCACAAAAATTCCCTTTATTCTCATATGCATCAGGACAATCTCTAGCCCAATGAAATTTTGAACCACAAACTGCACATTTTGACACTCTACCATCGGGCCCCAAAGGATTTTGTTTCCTGCCATATCTATGATTAAAACCTCTACCATGGCTTCCCATAGCACCTCGTCTAGCTAAAGGCCGTGCTCGACCCACACCGCCTGTATACAACGCTTCCTCTTCCTTCATGTCACTTTTACCTTCAGTAACAAACACAGGCTCACTTTTAACATTCACAACACTTGTCCCAACAGCTGCTGTCTCACCACCAAAAATACGGCACAGACCTGACTTCATATGTTCATAACTCACTTCAGTAACTGCAGACATGGCCAACTGTCTTTCATTATCAGACAAATTACAAGCGGACAACAGCATAAAGGCCTTTACTGCATCCGGTAATGTCATATGCTGTTCCGAACATTTAAAATATGTATGCTCAAACCTAGACACGAAGGTACGCATATTCATGTCACTAGGCCACCGTAGATTATAAATGTCATGGAACGCCGCAAACTGCCGTCTTCCTTTGTCCACCAGTAACAACTCATCAAGCTTCTTTAACAATACTTCAACTCCGTCGTCTTTGTTTAAGTCCGCGGCGGGTATTTCGGACGAGGCCTCTCTTGCCCGCCCTGTTAGAGACAAGTGGATCGCCAATGCCTGTTTTTTCTTGGCCAAATCTGTCAACTCACACCAAATGTTTATATATTTTTTCCAGTTTTCATACCCATCCTCATTCTCCAGTTTCGGTGGCCACTTAGTTGAACACGACATTGTTTTCCGAACTACGCTCTGCTACCAATGTTAATTAGCTCAATGGCCGTGTTCACCACTCACCCGTATGTAAACGACCGACTCCGTCCTGACAGCTAGCCCGCCTAATCGGTCCGGTTGTGACGTCATCTCTTACACGTCAGCATATAGTAGACCACGCAATTTGGCGGGAAACTAGTTGGGCAAACTCCTGTGTCGATCGTCTGCTCACATATATAACCAGTTTGCACTCCCACACACATTAACATATTTGCCTATGTTAACACTATTATCAATACAGGTCTCCCTCGATTTACGATTGGGATACGTTCTTGAAAACCCGATCTTAAATAGAAAAATCATATAGCAAACCCTAAAATTTATGGGGTAAAAGGGGATGCGTTCTGGGACCAGCCAAAAAACAAACACCTAAAACCTATAATAATATCGTAAATCGGGGCATCGGATAGTGAGGGAGACCTGTACTGTACCTGTATGTTAAAAATAAGCTCAAAGGAAAAAATCCAAATCAAAAGACAACAAATTCGCAAAATAGTTACTGGTACTGTACCCTGTTCCAAGTAGGTAGGCCAGAAATTGTGAACCCTAACCTCTGTAACTCAAAAAGGGCTAGAGCTAATGGGCTGTAGCTTTCCACACCAATTCCCTGGCTGGCCCTTCCCACTTGGTAGAAATATTACCTTGATTACTCTAGTCGTTTGTAAGTTATAGAGGGTAATGTTCAAGAGTTTTGGACTACTTATTTGGAACAGGGTATACAGTATAGGTAGCGCCAATGAACTTGACAATAATTTTGATCCCTGACCTCTCTGTAACTTAAAAGAGCCTAGAGCAAACTGGCTGTAAATATCCACCCTTATTTCCTGGTGGACTCTTCCCAAATGATAGAAACGTCAGCCCGATTGCTTTCATTCATTTTGAGTTATAAGAATTTAACGGGTCAAGATTATTGTCAAGTTCGCTGGCGCTACCTATAGTACCATGTACAGTATTGCATGTCCCATATACAAATACTGTAGTGCTAAATGTCCTTATTCATGCACATGCAACATTTTATATTTACTGATACCCAGATTATACAAACCACATTCATAAACCAATTCAGTACAGTACTGGTGACGTCCTTTTAACCCTTTCACGTTTTTATGACGCAGAGGTTGCCAGATTAGCAATAATAAATAGTTCTCTCACTCTTATAATTACCTCTCCAAAATTAGTTTTCTGCCCACAGCTAACTCAAAGACAACTGCAGAGGTTGAAGTAACTAAACTAAAGGTTTCTAAATACCCCTGATGGTAACAAAGGCTTTAAAGTATCCCTAATAGGCTCAAAATCCTGTCATATGTCGGAGAGGGTTAACTTTATCCTGGCTACTATTAGATGATTGTATTCAGTTGAAAAAGGGCCTTCAGCAATTAACAGGCTTCCAAATATCTCACTTAACCCTATTTACTACCACAGATCCTTCTTAACCCCTTCTTTACCGGTGATGTACTTTTCATGAATTTCTGGCAACTAATAGACGACTGTCTTCAGCTTAGGAAAGACGTCTACTCATTTAAAGGCTACCAACTATCTCAATTAATCCTTTTTGCTACCATATATCCTTTCAAAGCTTCATTCAATCGTCTAAATGTAGCTGTAATCAACTAAAAAAGCCATCGCCGGTACAGAAGGGGTTAAACTGCAGAAAGTCGTCAAAATATAGCTATAGTTAAAAAAGAATGACGTCGCCGGTACAGAAGGGGTTAACTACCAAATTCTAGCTTACCCCACGTAGAGACAAACGATCCCAGGCTCCCCCCGTAGACAATGCTTCGTAAAGAAAGATGTGAGTGGAATAGCTACCGTACCTTTTTCATACCATATACCTGAGAAAACCCTCCAAACTGCTCGGCATCAAAGTCATCCACCAGGGGGGTGCGGGCCTTGGTGCTGCTGCCCTCCTTCAGTAGTACCTCCGTCAGCCACCGTCGCAGGTTCAGTTGGGACTTGCGGTTGGTCATGTCGTGTACCAGCACTATACCTGCCGGGATGCCACAAAATAGATGTACTCTACAATTAAAATGTAAAACTTGCAAACTAAACAAACCAAACCTGGGACGATACAAGATAAAGGTAAAATAACTTATCAAAATCGCTATGTGGAAATAACGCTTACTAAAATAAAATTTATGAAGTAAAAGAACACAATCCACCACATAGGGTGTACATTACTACATGAGCAAGTTAATCAGTTTCCCAAGCAAACTAATCGCACACATAACAACGCACTATTGTCACGTTCAAGGACTTAGTCAATCACTAGTTTGCAGACAACTTTGCTAACAAAATGTGTCCATCTAAGGGGATAATTGTGAACACCTGGTGCAATTCAGGGCAGTCCATATAATTATAATGTAAAACTTGCAAAATAATCAAACCAAAACTGGGACGACACAAGATAAACGCAAAGGAGCTAATCAAAATCGCTATGTGGAAACAATGCTTAATAAAATAACATTTGAAATATTAAGAACATTATTCAATACATAGGGATCTTATCAATTTAAACATACACATCACCATTAAACCATATTGTGCGAAAGACAGAAATCGTTAATAGTTATAATAGAAGTTTTAGTGAACTGTCCTTAGTTGCCCCAGGTCTCCATAGTCTAATTACCCCCTTTGACGGTTGTTGTTGTTCCCCAAGCTGCCTGGCCGAACAGCCCCAAGGCCCCGAGCAAAGCCAAGGCCATAACCGAGCGCCCCCACAGAACCCTCCCCGCCGACCACAATAAAGCCTGGGTGACCGAAGCCACTCCATGGCGGGGAGCTGAGGAGGGCGCGGAAACGCCCGGGAAACCAAAGCCCCACCCAGAGCCCTGTGCCCCTCAGCAATTATGAAGAGAAAGTTGAGGGGCAAAGGAAAAATGTGACGCTTTGACTTCCAATCTTGGTAAATTGGGAGGTCAATCCACGGAAGAAACGCCGTCACTTGAGATCTAGAAAATATATAAGTAAAAGGAACAGTCAGAGTAAGCTATGGGTATGGCAGAGATCGCTCAGTTCTCACTCTGATAGACCAGCCCATCACCACATGACTAGAACCCAATCCTCTCAGCATCAGCTGGGAAAGGCCCTAGAAAGCCACCTTTGGCGGGGGATAGCTCCCCTATTTCAACCCCTTTCGGGGTTGGGCACCCGCCCAATAATATTAATTTACTACAGTATCTACAGTACAGGGCGGGTGCCCAACCCCGAAAGGGGTTGAAATAGGGGAGCTATCCCCCCGCCAAAGGCGGCTTTCTAGGGCCTTTCCTAGCTGATGCTGAGAGGATTGGGTTCTAGTCATGTGGTGATGGGCTGGTCTATCAGAGTGAGAACTGAGCGATCTCTGCCATACCCATAGCTTACTCTGACTGTTCCTTTTACTTATATATTTTCTAGATCTCAAGTGACGGCGTCTCTTCCGTGGATTGACCTCCCAATCTACCAAGATTGGAAGCCAAAGCGTCACATTTTTTTTCCTTTGCCCCTCAACTTTCTCTTCATAATTGCTGAGGGGCACAGGGCCCTGGGTGGGGCTTTGGTTTCCCGGGCATTTCTGTCGCCCTCCTCAGCTCCCCGCCATGGAGTGGCTTCGGTAACCCAGGCTTTATTGTGGTCGGCAGGGAGGGTTCTGTGGGGGCGCTCGGTAATGGCCTTGGCCTTGCTCGGGGCCTTGGGGCTGTTCGGCCAGGCAGCTTGGGGAACAAGAACAACAACAACAACAACAACAACAACAACAGTATCACTTTCTCTTAACCCTCTCCGACATATGACGCGATTTTGAGCCTATTGGGAATACTTTAACCCTCGGTTCCCGGAAGGGCTCTTGAACGCCCATAAAAAAGCATATATCAGGTACCCGGAAGGCCTCTTAAACACCCATGACGTCACAGCCTGTGAGCTTGCTGTGCGAGGCGTCGGTCCGACGCATGTAAACAACAGCCGGCTGGACCGACGCTCCGCATCTCCGGCCACAAGAAGGAGAGCGTCGCTTGTTCGTGTGTGCCTGTATGTTGTTGTTAAGTATCGAAAAGTGGTGTAAAGTGGCTGTTTTGGCCATAAAGTTATCTCCAATGAAATCATCATCACAGCTCAACCAGTTGACTTAGAGAGCTCTACTTAATGCCATTCTACAGGTAAATAACACAGCTACGCTTGGGGATGCGCGGGAATGCGGGAAGCAGTCTGATTAACGAATATACGGTAGCCTAGCCTAGACGTTTTTCGGCCAAAACACCCGGGTTTCGAGGAATATATATATATAATACATAGCCGGGGCTGGAGGGTTAAAGCCTTTGTTACCATCAGGGGTATTTAGAAACCTTTAGTTTAGTTACTTCAACCTTTGCAGTTGTCTTTGAGTTAGATGTGGGCAGAAAACTAATTTTGGAGAGGTAATTATAAGAGTGAGAGAACTCTATTTCTTATTGCTAAGCTGGCAACCTCTGCGTCATAAATGCATGAAAGGGTTAATAGTCCTCATATGTTGCTAACAGCATTGTGGATAGTAATACTAATATTTCATACCATAGCAATGTTAAGTTACTGTCACTCTCTCAAGATTTCACACAAATCATCATTAAGGTTTTCAGCATACTCCTGGACGAAGAAATGTTAAGAAAACTGATAATGACTATGATAAGACCAAGATTAGAATATGCAGCAGTGATATGGTCACCACATTTGAAAAAACACATAAACAAATTAGAGAAAGTCCAAAGGATAGCAACGAAGATGATCCCAAGATTGAAGGAGTTGACATATGAGGAAAGACTTAAGACACTACAACTGCCTACCTTGAAAGAGAGAAGGGAACGAGGCGACTTAATAACGATGTTCAAGGGAGTAAAAAGTTTGGAACGAGTAGATAGGGAAGATCTATTCGTGAGGGATGATGGAAGGACAAGAGGACACAAGTTTAAACTGAGGAAGGGCAGATGTCGTTAGGACACAAAGAAATTCAGCTTCCCATAATTATAGAAGTGTAAAGACTTGGAACAACTTGGAGGAGGAGGTGGTGCGAGCCAAGAACATTAACATGTTCAAATCTAGGTTGGATAAAAGTAAATATGGAAATAGGACAACATAAGCTATGATATGTTAGTCCAAAATACTGGGAATTGGGAATATCCATTACGATACTTGTATAAGTAAAATGGATTGATTATAAAGTAACTAAGACAGGACAACACAAGCGCTGCTCAATTCCTGTAAACTACAAATAGGTAAATACAGTATAGTCACATTCAATAGTTCATTGACTGTCTTGAAAGCCCACTGACAACAGATTTCATCCTATATTTTCTTTCATTAATCGATTAAGTAAATTATGATGAGCATATACCAAAAGAGTACTGTAGGAACTTTATATTTACAGTAATACAAATTTAAACGCAAAAATGTGTGAATAATTAACTACAGTAGTGACAATTAGGAGGTACAGTAGGCTATTACTCTACTGAATACATCATACTCATAAATTAGTTTAACATACACAAATTTAAAGAATAAAAGCTCCCAATAAAGTGTGGTTCCAGTTTCTCATCCTAGTGGCAGAACTCCTGGCAGCCATGTTAAGAGCTGCTGCACTTGTTAGGTTATTAAATTTAAGATTAGACCTTTATGTGGTGGGCTGGATCTATCAGAGTGAGGGTTTGGTGTCCTCTACTTCCCATGGTCAGTTCTGACTTTACCTTTCTCATCATTCATATTTCTATCTTTTTTATCCTGACAGTGGTTCCCTAGTTTCTTACTCTCACAGCCCACTGGCACAAGTCTCTGGTGTAGGGATGCAGCGACCTCACCGCCCGCCACTTTGGTGGTGCAGTCAGCCTCTTTAGCAGTTACGGTGAATTCTTGTTACTGCCTTATTGTAGCACGTTAAGGCTGGTGTGGTGCGATTTCACCAGGTGCAAGTGCTTTAGGGGGACTTTGCTGAGTCTTGCTAAGACACTGTTAGCACTATACTGTACCAACATCAACCACTGTGGTGACATGATGGGGCTGTGTTGTGGCAAGTCTATTGTACTATACACTACAGTAAAGAGACTTAAACCACGCTCTCTGTGGATGAAACGGTCTTTAAACTTGTATGTATAGACCTTATGGTCTGATCCCACATTTTCTTGGTCTAGCCCTTGGTGCACCCACCTCCACATCCATAGACTTGCATCTTTTCACTCCACATTCCCAAACCATCCAAGCCTGCTAGTATGTATCTCATCACTGATACTCTTAATACCTGTCTCCTCAGCTCTACACTAGATATCCTATCTTGCAGTTTAGCCCCACACATCCATCTCACATTCTTATCTTGTTATGTTCCATTCTGTAGATATTATCCACAGGCCACGTTTCTGAAGCACTGGTCATTGCGCTTCTAATACATGAAGCGTACACTTTTCCCTTCAAGGGGGAGGGCGTCTTCCCATAGTTAGACTTGGCAGCACTTCTCTCATTCGTGGCCTCCCTTTTGGGGATCATGGCATCTGATAATTAGATACATGTCTATAAACGCATCATCATCTACTACTACTACTACTACTACATACCATGAACAGAACTGTAGAACACATGTCTGGCATTCTTGTGAGAGTTGCTTCCTCCGATGTCCCAGAGCTCAATGAAATAAGGCTTCTGACTTGGGGTTCCTTCCCGGTACTCATGAACACGGACTTCCACACTACACCCGATGGTCCAGGAGGAATTGCTCAGAGCCTCTCCATGACATACCAGGTGGACTAGTGAAGATTTACCCACACCTACAACAACAAAAATAATCAGCTTGTAGATATTTGTAACTGGCTTATTAGAACCAGATTAACTTAATCATGTAGTGATGTGGTGGATTGTGTTCTTTTATTTCAATGTTTTTATTTTATTAACCCCTTCTGTACCGACGACATCCTTTGCATTCAATTCTGACAACTATTAGACAATTTTATACAGTTTAAAATGGGTAACCAGCAATTAATAACCTTCGAACTATCTCACTTAACCCTTTTTACTACCACAGATCCATCTTAAACTGCACAAAATCATCTAAATTTAGTAGAATATTAACTAAAAAGACATCTCGGTAAAGAAGGGGTTAAGCGTTATTTCCACAGTGATTTTGATTAGTTCTTTTGCGTTTATATTGTGTCGTCAGAGTTTTGGTTTGTTTATTTTGCAAGTTTTACATTATAATTATTAGGCCGAATGATAAGTTTCTTTACTCTGACCTCTTTTTCTCTCAAATATTTTTTACAACCCAATTTACTAATCAATTTTGCCATAGATTGTCTTTAGTTGAGTTCCAAAATATTTCTTAACCCCTTCTGTACCAGCACTGTTCTTTTAACTTTATTTAGGTTAATATTAGACAAGTTTAACCAGTTTTAAAAGGGCCTCCAGCAATTAACAGGCTTCCAAGTATGTAGTGTAACCATTTTTACTACCACATATCCTTCTTAACCTCTGAAGTGCGCATGGGGGTAATTGGAAACGTCCCCCTGTGCTGACGTATTTGAGGTGTTTCCGTCACTAAAATATTCATTGTGCCATTAATAGCATTAATACTTATCCATATGCGCCTATTATGGGTTGATTATAAAGGTATTAACCTGAAACAACAATAAAACGAGTGAAAACAGCGTTTGGATGGTCAAAATCGGAGATATAGCCCGCGAGTTGTATAATGTATGGGTGAGGCAAACTGCTTTCCCGCCAATTTCCCCCAAGGCCACTGAGACACAGTCGATCGATACTCTCTCTCTCTCTCTTGCACTCACTTGCCATCAGTGATGACAACACCCTGCTTGCAACTCGCTAATGTTAGCACGAAAATATACCTCAGAATAAGGGAATAACAGGGAAAATAGGTGATAACTGAAGGAGAGGAGGAAAGTGGGGAAGGAGAGGAGGTAGAGGACTGAGATTTTGCATGGCCCAGGGGCCAAACAAAAATATTATTATTTTGTATTTTTTTTTTTTTTTTCGATGTCAAAAGTTGATTTTTTTTTTCACTCACTCATAAGAGTCTCCCCGCAGTCCGCCGGGGAAACTCTTAAGAGTCTCCCCGCAGTTCCCGGGTTAAACTGTACAAAATCTTCTAAATATAGCTTGAATACAATTAAAAAGACTTTGCCGGTACAGTAGGGGTTAATATACAGTAGGCATGCATAGCGAAAACAGAATAAATATATAAATAAATTAAAATTCATGAGGTAAGAGCGAGAAAACACATAGCTAAACATCATAAAAATATCAAGAAAATTTAAATGTCTTAATTAAGAACAACAATAAACAAAATTTACATATTTATGAGGTCAATGAACAAAAATAATACATAAAATAATAATAATACTGTAACTATAAATAATCATGTTACATAATATTATTTCTCTAAAGCACCAATTTTTCCGAGGAGTTCACTAGTGCTTGAAAATAATAAAATACAATAGGCTACTGTATAGGCCTATAATTATACAGTACTGTACAGTACTGTACCGGTACATCATATATTGATCAAGTCAATAACAGTGGCATAGACTAAACTCTGTAGTCATCCATCCCGACACACCTCTCAAGATCACTGCTATACCACCGGTACCCGAAAAACACCCAAGAGGCAAAACACCCGAGAAGCAGAACTGCCTGGTCGCTGCGGAGGTCCACTTTGGGTTACCAAAGTAACCAAAGTAAGTAAGTATTGCCAGCAGGGGGCAAATATAAGCTGGCCGTGGGGTAATATCGTAAAAGAAAGTCAAATTAGACACGAACGTAACTGCGATCATAGCCTACAACTTCTGTAAACAAGACGACGTGTACACCCGCTAACACCATCCTTACCGAATTATTATTATTGGCCTAATGAGCTTCCGACGGTCTACACATATAGAGCAATGAAGTACCGGTACATGATATAAGATTCTCATAGACCACAATAACATCGACAGCTATGGAGTATGGACATGGTGTCAAACTACCCTAAATATAATACTGCACTTCGGAATTTCGCCTTCCGTCGTTTTGCGTTAGATACCACTCTAGATTGTATGGGAAGGATGTAATATCCGGACGTACGGCCGCCATGTTTACATTTGTCGATCGCCATAGTTAAATTCGCGTCTATTTTGACAGCGATTTTTTTCGGTTATTTGCCCCCTTACCTTAGTGATTGCTTACCTTAGTGATAGTTTAAGAGTCAGAGGAGTCAATGCTCATAAAGGTTGCCTCTTCTCAGTCTTTCAGTCTCATACCGGTCATAATTATTTTTAAAAACATTTACACTCTGACTCGTAACTACTTCCTCTAGGAGACTATTCCAATTGTTTACAATCCTAGCACTAAAAAAGTTTTTCCTCTTCGTGGTTCTGTGCCTGAGCTTGGGCAGCTTCAGGCTGTGTCCTCGGGTGTTTGGTCGGTTTTCTCTTGATGCAAGTGTCAAAAAGTGTCCGTCCTTGACCGCATCTATGCCATGAATTATCTGTAGGTTTGGATCATGTCTCCCTGTTTCCTTCTCTGCTCCAGTGTCGTTAGTCCAAGACGCTCCAGTCTCAACTCATATGGCATTTCGGACAACTCAGGGACCAGTTTAGTGGCTCTCCGCTGTACTTGTTCTAACTTGTTGATGTCTCGACGGGTGTATGGAGACCATGCCTGGATTATGGATACTGTATTCCAGTCGAGGTCTGATTAGGGATTTGTATAACGGGAGAAACATCTCTGCATCCATGTATGAATAGGTTTTCCTTAGAAGTCCTACCAACGAGTTGGCACTGGCTGCTGCCTTGGCACTTGTACTGCTGGCTTCAGGTCCGGAGTGACATAAACTCCCCTGCTGGTAATATATATGATGATGACAATATGTGAATGCCCCCTCAACATATTATTGTATCGAAAGACAGTCAAAATAGAAGGGAACATGATGGCAAGCGTCGACTACCGCTCCGCATAGTGTAAACAAGGGTGGCGGTACGCCCGCACTTAACATTCTTATATTCCTTCTCATATTCATTCAAGTCTTCAAACACAATTGCTCCGGTTTGACACCCTGGGCCGCACTAAATAGGCTACATTATTTTTTTCGGTTTCCACGTATCCAACACAAAGCTAGGCCTACACCCTTTTCTGGTGTACGAAACACTAAAAAAACAATGGGGACACATTAATATTAATAATATTAGCCTAGCCGGTGTGACGTGCTATTCTTGCCCGTGCAATTGTGACAGGTTAAAACAGCCCATATGCCTATCATTTGAACCAAAAGTAAGTTCACTCGGATAGGGAGGTCCGACGTTGAGGAACAGGTATAGGGCTATACAATGTATAATAACATCCCGAAAACCAATGCTGAAAAGGATAGCCTATATATACTATAGGTGAAGTGATAGACGACAAACTATCTTTCGGTGACGTCGGACGTTTGCCATCATGTTCCCGTCTATTTTTAATGCCATAGGATACAGTAATATGTTGAGGGGGGGTTTGCCCCCCTCACTCCCCCATGACATATTGTCATCGTCATATATATTGTCAGGCAGGGGGCAAATAACCGAAAAACAGCCCCAAGGCCCCGAGCAAGGCCAAGGCCATAGCTGAGCGCCCCCACAGAACCCTCCCTGCGGACCACGATAAAGCCTGGGTGACCGAAGCCACTCCATGGCGGGGAGCTGAGGAGGGTGCGGAAACGCCCGGGAAACCAAAGCCCCACCCAGGGCCCTGTGCCCCTCAGCAATTATGAAGAGAAAGTTGAGGGGCAAAGGAAAAATGTGACGCTTTGGCTTCCAATCTTGGTAGATTGGGAGGTCAATCCACGGAAAAGACGCCGTCACTTGAGATCTAGAAAATATATAAGTAAAAGGAACAGTCAGAGTAAGCTATGGGTATGGCAGAGATCGCTCAGTTCTCACTCTGATAGACCAGCCCATCACCACATGACTAGAACCCAATCCTCTCAGCAACAGCTAGGAAAGGCCCTAGAAAGCCGCCTTTGGCGGGGGGATAGCTCCCCTATTTCAACCCCGAAAACAGTAACAGCTAGGAAAGGCCCTAGAAAGCCGCCTTTGGCGGGGGGATAGCTCCCCTATTTCAGGCACCCGCCCTATGTAAACATAACGACCGTACGCCCGAAAACTATCCTACATCCATCCCAAAAATAGTATCAATTAGAATTGTTTTGGCCATTTCATCACTTCCAAAGACATAATTTGAACTATAGCCTAAACCATTATTTTAACTTTGGATACACAAGTATCGAAAAGTAGTGTAAAGTGGCTGTTGTTGCCGTAAGTTTCTCCAATGAAATCATCATCACAACTGAACCAGTTGACTTAGAGAGCTCTACTTAACGCCATTCTACAGGTAAATAACACAGCTACGCTTGGGGATGCGGAAGCAGTCAGAAAAACAAATATACGGTAGCCTAGCCTAGACGTTTTTCGGCCAAAACACCCGGGTTTCGGGGAATATTTATGTAATGCGTAGCCGGGGCTGGAGGGTTAAGTGTGGGCGTACCGCCAGCCTTGTTTACACTACGCGTAGTGGCGTCGGACCTTTGCCATCATGTTCCCGTCTATTTTGACTGCCTTTGTATACAACAATAACGACTTAAAAATAATGGACTCGGCTTTTGTTTGACACCCTGTTAATAGTGCCGGCAAGAATGTTAACCCTCTGTTCCCGGAAGGGCTCTTGAACGCCCATAAAAAAGCATACACGAGCTGCCCGGAAGGGCTCTTTAACCCTCCAGCCCCGGCTATGTATTATATATATATTCCTCGAAATCCGGGTGTTTTGGCCGAAAAACGTCTAGGCTAGGCTACCATATATTCGTTAATCAGACTGCTTCCCGCATTCCCGCGCATCCCCAAGCGTAGCTGTGTTATTTACCTGTAGAATGGCATTAAGTAGAGCTCTCTAAGTCAACTGGTTGAGCTGTGATGATGATTTCATTGGAGATAACTTTATGGCCAAAACAGCCACTTTACACCACTTTTCGATACTTAACAACAACATACAGGCACACACGAACAAGCGACACTCTCCTTCTTGTGGCCGGAGATGCGGAGCGTCGGTCCAGCCGGCTGTTGTTTACATGCGTCGGACCGACGCCTCGCACACGAAGCTCACAGGCTTTCAACCACTGGGCGTTCAAGAGGCCATCCGGGTTGCGCGGGCCGAGGTTGTTATGGGCGTTCAAGAGGCCATCCGTGGTGAGAGGGTTAACGCCCAGTGGTTGAAAGCCTTTGAGCTTGGTGTGCGAGGCGTCGGTCCGACGCATGTAAACAACAGCCGGCTGGACCGACGCCCCGCATCTCCGGCCACAAGAAGGAGAGCGTCGCTTGTTCGTGTGTGCCTGTATGTTGTTGTTAAGTATCGAAAAGTAGTGTAAAGTGGCTGTTGTTGCCGTAAGTTATCTCCAATGAAATCATCATCACAACTGAACCAGTTGACTTAGAGAGCTCTACTTAACGCCATTCTACAGGTAAATAACACAGCTACGCTTGGGGATGCGCGGGAATGCGCGGGAATGCGGAAGCAGTCAGAATAACAAATATACGGTAGCCTAGCCTAGACGTTTTTCGGCCAAAACACCCGGGTTTCGGGGAATATTTATGTAATGCGTAGCCGGGGCTGGAGGGTTAAGTGTGGGCGTACCGCCAGCCTTGTTTACACTACGTGTAGTGGCGTCGGACCTTTGCCATCATGTTCCCGTCTATTTTGACTGCCTTTGGATACAATAATATGATACAATCATCATATATAGGGTATTGCCAGCAGGGGGCAAATATCCGAATTAATCGCCGTCAAAATAGACTCAAAGTTAACCACGACGATCGCCCTATGTAAATATGACGACCGTACGCCCGAAGTCTACATCCATCCCATAGTGCCTAGGCTAGCCTAGGCTTATGTCAAATGCGTGCCCCTAGGCTATAATAAAGATAATATTAAAGACCTCTTTCGCAGCCCTATTAGAAATAATTTATTAGGGAAAATAGGGACCAATAGACTCGACATATTTTTCTCATTATAGTCCGCATGGAGGAATTTTGTTATCGACACTTGAGAAAACCCAATTAGGCTACACCGAAAAATAACACGAAAATAATGTCCCGAACGTAAACAAAGCATTGCACCCAATGAATCCTTCTACCTGGGTCCTCTTCTTCTTGTTTTGAAAGATGCGGTGAGTGCGATTCACCCAATAAATGGCTTGAACGTTACTCACAAAAACTATATTATATTATATTAGTCCTATATTAGGGTTAGGTTAGGTTAGGTTAGGTTAGGTTAATCTAATCTAATATAATATTTGTACATTTTGGAAGCGTGCATGGCCTCCCCACAATTTTCCTTACCTACTGTAAAAGCGCGATTCACCCAATAAATGACGCCATTTGACGGAGTATCTTTAGATTAATGAATAGGCCTAGGCCTATAATGGGTAAGTTAATGCAAATCCTCCACTCAAACCATGAAAAACAACAATTAAACACTATATTCCTTGGAAAAAATATAAAGAAACTTGGTAAATAAGGCGGCTAGCTCTCTTGAATGTTACCATAGGCTAATAAAATTGTACCAAAAATAGGGTAAACCTGACTTTTTGGACCGACAGCGATTTCAGTAAGTTTTATTTTGTTTTTTGTATTTTTTCCTTCAGATATAGTGTTGTTTTATACTGAAGAGGAGCAGAAATGAGTATTTACCCATTATCCAACAATCTAAAAACACGCCCCTATTAGACTATTTTATTTTTTTTTTTTTTTTTAATCTTCTAGGCTATTAGCCTAACCTAACAACCTTACCTAACCTAACCTAGTATATGGGTGGGGGCTGCCGCCCCCACACCCCCGCTGGTTGGGTACTGGCTGATAAACTTATTGTTTTACAGTAGCCTAGGCCTATACATGTATTTTAGTTTTTTTTGTTTCTCCCCTGTAATACATTTCCGCTCTTAATGCCATATATAGCAATGATGTATATGCTCTACCGGACCTATTAGGCCTAAACAGATCGATGGGCTAACTGTCGGTCCAAAATATCAGTATAACCAAAAATAGGCCTATTAAAATGTGGGTTGTAGGGAGTTGGTGGGGGGAGGCGGGTTGAGAGAAGGCTCAGTTCTGAAGAATTACCACCAAACAAGTACCAACACCAAACATTTAGGCTAGTAGCCTAGGCTAATGCTGAATGAATAGGCCTAGGCTATATAATATAGGCCTAGCCTAGGCTACTTACCAGAATCACCAACCACTAAAATTTTGACTTTATTCATAGCATTGGCGTGATTTGCCATTGGGAAACTGCAAAAGAACTTCTTGATTTATTTATTGAAGGGCTATGTGAGCTGAAAAGAACTGTCTCCTCTCTTCTTGGTATTTTATGTTCAGTTTGCTCGGAGTGTTACGATCTGTCAAATCGCCGATCTGTTTACTTCACCTCATGGGAAAGAAGCTAGGTCTTTACAACGGCGCCTCCCTTTTTGTCGTGCTCTAGATTTACTTCTCAATTACTGTATATGATATTTTCTTCATATTTTCTCTATATTTCTTAGTTATTTCTTTCTTCTTTGTTTCTTTTCATTCTTCTTAGTTCCCCTTTGTTTGCTGTTTTTTTCAGTTGTTATTTATATGATTTTCTCTTTTCCTCCAATTTATTCTCCAAATATAGGCTATATAATATTGCTTACCTTTAGTGATGGAAAAGAGGATAGGGAGCTGTGCTCTTAGGGTTGCCTTTTCTCAGGGATTCTTTAAAGTAGTTGTCGTAACTATTTTTGAACGCATTAATACTAGTAGCCTACTGGCAACTACATTTTCTGTGAGTCTATTCCATTTATTAACCTCTGAAGTGCGCACGGGGGTAATTGAAAACCTCCCCCTGTGCTGACGT
The DNA here is from genome assembly GCA_037953745.1 of Lithodes maja. Lineage (NCBI taxonomy): Eukaryota > Metazoa > Arthropoda > Malacostraca > Decapoda > Lithodidae > Lithodes > Lithodes maja. The sequence continues at coordinate 89,330 of JBAKBP010005751.1, read as the reverse complement.
ATTTGAGGTTTTTCGTCACTAAAATATTCATTGTACCATTAATAGCATTAATAATTATCCATATGCGCCTATTATGGGTTGATTATAAAGGTATTAACCTGAAACAACAATAAAACGAGTGAAAACAGCGTTTGGATGGTCAAAATCGGAGATATAGCCCGCGAGTTGTATAATGTATGGGTGAGGCAAGCTACCTTCCCGCCAATTTTCCCCAAGGCCACTGCGACACAGTCGATCGATACTCTCTCTCTCTCTCTCTTGCACTCGATTGCTATCAGTGATGACAACACCCTGCTTGCAACTCGCTAATGTTAGCACGAAAATATACCTCAGAATAAGGGAATAATAGGGAAAATAGGTGATAACTGAGGAATAGGAGGAAAGTGGGGAAGGAGGGGAGGTAGAGGACTGAGATTTTGCATGGCCCAGGGGCCAAACAAAAATAAAAAAATAAAAAAATAAAAATATTTATTTTTCGATGTCAAAAGTTGATTTTTAATTTTACTTACTCAGGAGAGTCTTCCCGCAGTCCGCCGGGGGAACTCTTAAGAGTCTTCCCGCAGCTCCCAGGTTAACTACTCTGGCGTCAAAGAAGTTGTTCCTTTTTGCTGTCCTGTGACGTGGTTTTTGGAGCTTGAAACTGTGTCCTCTGGTGGCGATTTAGTGTCTCCTTGGTGCAAGTTGGAAGAACTGGTTTGGGTTGATATGTTTTCGTAGCCTCTTAGGATCTTGAACACTTCAATCATGTCCCCCCTGGTTCTCCTATCTTCAAGTCTTGTAAGACCTAGTCTAGTTAGCCAGCCTTCGTAGGGAAGTTCTCTGAGCTCCGGGACTAGCTTTGTGGCTCGACGCTGGACCTTCTCCACCTTGTCTATATCTCCCCTGTTTTGGGGAGACCAAGCCTGGACAGTGTGTTCCATTAACCTCTGAAGTGCGCACAGGGGTAATTGAAAACCTCCCCCTGTGCTGACGTATTTGAGGTTTTTCGTCACTAAAATATTCATTGTACCATTAATAGCATTAATAATTATCCATATGCGCCTATTATGGGTTGATTATAAAGGTATTAACCTGAAACAACAATAAAACGAGTGAAAACAGCGTTTGGATGGTCAAAATCGGAGATATAGCCCACGAGTTGTATAATGTATGGGTGAGGCAAGCTACCTTCCCGCCAATTTTCCCCAAGGCCACTGCGACACAGTCGATCGATACTCTCTCTCTCTCTCTTGCACTCGATTGCTATCAGTGATGACAACACCCTGCTTGCAACTCGCTAATGTTAGCACGAAAATATACCTCAGAATAAGGGAATAATAGGGAAAATAGGTGATAACTGAGGGATAGGAGGAAAGTGGGGAAGGAGGGGAGGTAGAGGACTGAGATTTTGCATGGCCCAGGGGCCAAAAAAAAATAAAAAAATAAAAAAATAAAAATATATTTTTTTTTTTTTTCGATGTCAAAAGTTGATTTTTAATTTTACTTACTCAGGAGAGTCTTCCCGCAGTCCGCCGGGGGAACTCTTAAGAGTCTTCCCGCAGCTCCCGGGTTAAGGGTCTGATAAGGGTTTTGTACAAGGCCAGGAACATATCCGCGTCCATGTACGTAAAGGTGTTCCTTATCCTACCCTTGCATGGAATTCGCCTTGGCAACTGATTTAGCCACATGCACTTCGGGCTTCAGGTTATCATGAAGAGACGATTAGGCCTACCCTAAGGTCTTTTTCTTCCCTGGTTGTCATTGCCAGTTCCTTCTCCTCCATGGTGTAGCTGTGCCCTGGATTATCTCTCCCGATGTGCATCACCTTGCACTTGCTGTCATTGAACTCCAGCAGCCACTTAATTATTGCTCCACTCCTGAAGTCTCCCAAGGTTGGACTGTAGGATTTCCCTGTCATTGGATGATGTGAGCCTTCTGAAAATGTTTGCATCGTCAGCAAACAATTTTCCAGACAATGACAGGTTATCGAGGATGTTATTCACAAAGATCAGGAAGAGAACTGGTCCTAGGACGCTACCTTGCGGCACCCCGCTCCACACTTCCCTCCAGCTAGAGAAAGCACCTTTCACCACCACTCTCTGTTAGCTTTCTTTTAAGAAAACCTGAATCCACTTGAGGTAGCTTCCCTGGATCCCCACTGCCTGGAGCTTCCTAATGAGTCGATCGTTTGTGGGGTACAGTGTCGAAGGCCTTCCTGCAGTCCAGATAAATGACATCCACCTGCTCCTGTTCATTAATGGCAGTTCCAAGCTCTTCCAAGTACTCAAGCAGCTGGGTGAGGCAGGATCTTTTTGCCCTGAAACCATGTTGTTGGGAGCTGATCAAGTTGTTGCCTTCAAGATGGTCGACTACTCTTTTCCTGACTATTTTTTCTTGTATTTTGCATGGGATGGAGGTTAGACTCACCGGACGGTAACTGTTTTCTTCCCGCTCTTGAAGATGGGGTTTACGTTGGCTGCCCTCCATTCCAGTGGTACAGTTCCAGTTCGCATGGATTCTTGATAGATGATCCACAGTGGTATCTCTCAAACAACAAAGTTCCTATAAAAACTCCATTCACTTGACCTGTGCATCTGGCTCCTAACTGGTTTTTGTATTGACGCTCATGATTGGCTATCTTATCAGTATGTGATATCGGAACCTTAAGAGCTATATAATACCACATGGAACACATAAAATAGTAGATATAATACAGTAAACACAAGCAAGGGAAGAAATTCCGTCACTGCCTATTTTAAATGTGTAATAAGTAAAGCAGCCGTGTGGACCAAGTCAGTCAGCTGTTTTCACCTCTCGCTTACTTCTCGAGTTTATCATTGCTTTATCTTGCATGTGTTTATTTTATGATAGGCCTATATATGTTATTATTGTGTTTTATGTGGTGGTTAACAGCGCCTTAGATTTTGATAGCACTGTAATTTGTTAAGTAATCATTAACCCAAGAATGGCAAGCACTCTCTCGAGAAAGGTTTTACAGGTGGACGGCGAGTGTCCTCTTGAAAGCCAACGCATAAAAAAAAAACTCAAAACTCCCCACTGGCACTTAAAACAAAGCAAATTAGGCAAGATAATTTCCCTCAAGTAGGCTACCTCCTATCACTCCTCCATATGAGTCCCTCCCCTCCTTTCTCTCCCCTTCTCAATTATCAGGTATTTCCCTATTATTCCCGATATTTATCGAGTATTTTCGCGTGAGGACGGCTGGGAGAAAAGGGGGAGACTTTTCCCAACCCTCTACTTGAAGTCTCAGACCTCTCCTAGCTTCTCAGTAGCATACGAGACGGTGGCGAGGGTGGATGTAAGTCTCTCGCCGGTCCACCTCAAATTATGACCGCGAGGCTAAAATATATATTTTTCACTAGCAGATTGCTGTTGCCACTTCTTTTCTTACTCTTCAATGTTCATATGTTCATATTAACCCGGGAGCTGCGGGAAGACTCTTAAGAGTTCCCCCGGCGGACTGCGGGAAGACTCTCCTGAGTAAGTAAAACTAAAAATCAACTTTTTACATCAAATTTTTTTTTTATTTTTTTTTTTATTTTATTTTTTTTTATTTTTTTTTTGGCCCCTGGGCCATGCAAAATCTCAGTCCTCTACCTCCCCTCCTTCCCCACTTTCCTCCTATTCCTCAGTTATCACCTATTTTCCCTATTATTCCCTTATTCTGAGGTATATTTTTGTGCTAACATTAGCGAGTTGCAAGCAGGGTGTTGTCATCACTGATGGCCATCGAGTGCAAGAGAGAGAGAGAGAGTATCGATCGACTGTGTCGCAGTGGCCTTGGGGAAAATGGGCGGGAAGGTAGCTTGCCTCACCCATACATTATACAACTCGCGGGCTATATCTCCGATTTTGACCATCCAAACGCTGTTTTCACTCGTTTTATTGTTGTTTCAGGTTAATACCTTTATAATCAACCCATAATAGGCGCATATGGATAATTATTAATGCTATTAATGGTACAATGAATATTTTAGTGACGAAAAACCTCAAATACGTCAGCACAGGGGGAGGTTTTCATTTACCCCCGTGCGCACTTCAGAGGTTAAAAGTAAAATAGGCACATATGGAGAAATAGGCTATTAATGTTATATATGGTAAATATGACAATTTTCTTCAGAATTGAAGCCATCTTCGCCTGGCAGGCACTTTGAACTGCCATAGCTTCGCGCTTCTCGAGTTAAAATGATTTAAACTTTTCTAGTTTAATTAACCCGTCCAAGCCCAGCGACGGCTACTAGCCGTCAGTAGATAAGTCACTCTCCAGTCCCAGCGATGGCTAGGAGCCGTCAGTAATGTACTTTCCTTGTACTGTAACTGCCTGTATCAGGCTGTACCTGGTACCACGATCGTTTGAGCACTGTTCTCGATATGGCAACACTTCTCAGCTTATATAAAGCCCACTGAAGGGTGGGAGAGCCAATCTTCCTTCATCTCTTGAGGTGGAAGGCTGTTCTATCTTGCCATTTTGGCCACATTGCTTGGGACTGAGAGGGACTTTTATTACTGTATCCTCCGGTACAGTAGGGGTTAATAAATATGGAACAATAAAGCTAACAATAAATAAATCATCAGCTCTGCTGCTCATCTTGGCCAGTGAGTTAGCTAGGGTACTGATAAGATAGGCAATCATGAGCGTTGATACAAACACCAGTTAGGAGCCAGATGCACGGGTCAAGTAAATGGAGTGATGCTGGAATAGAAGTCCCTTTCTCCTTTCCTCTGTGTATGTGTAGGAATAGGATTATACACCATACCCGAAAGAGGATTTATGGAGCTCCGATCTTACTCTCAACCATCTTAAAGGTGGGGGCTCATGGGTTGAGATAAACATGGAATGATAATCGCCAAGCTGTACATAATTATCTTGCAAAATGCAATGGCACTGAAATAATTATTAACAATGGTATAAAGGATTTTGTGGATCGTCTATACCGGGCCTGTGACGTCACAAGAGTGTAAGTCCACCATCCAGTCTAGGCTAAGAATACTGGTGTGACGTCACTATGACGTCACAGGCCCGGTATAGACGATCCGCAAAATCCTTTATACCATTGTTAATAATTATTTCAGTGACATTGCATTTTACAAGATAATTATATGCAGGTTGGCGATTATTTTTCCATGTTTACCTCAACCCATGAGCCCCCACCTTTAACAATTTTACCAACACACCTAAACTTCGTTAGAAGCTGAAATAGCCTCCCGAAAATATGCCCTGGGCTGGGATTGAACCCGGGACCCTCAGGCTATGAGGCAGTCACTCTATACCAGTTAGACCAATAGAGATATCTCACCTGGCCTGGTCGGCTCAAGTATATTTCCGCATCTTGTTCAGTTAATTTAGGCTAACCTATTTTTACTGACTTTACATATGCTGGGCACCACAGAATGAAATGTTTAGGTTCTCTATCCCATTCCCACAGATACTGTATAGGCTTATCACACACTACTGAATCTCCTAATTGTTCAAATATATTCCTATCTTTTAGTCTGAACCCCCATGAGGATCTAAGACGCATTTCTTTCATATTTTCTGGCTATTATTAGACGATTTCATTCAGATTAGGAACGGTATATAGAAGTCAGAGGTTGAATTGAGATAGTCTTTACCTTTTTAATTCCCACAGATCCTTCCTAAACTGTATAAATTAATCGTCTAAGGATAACCAGAATATACTGTCAAAATATGTCACGATCCTCAAGGGGTTAAGTTGTTTGTTCTAGCTTTATATCAAATTACTGAGGATGGCCTTTTATATATTAATTCGTTCTCCTCTTATGGCTTTTTCCAGTTTCTGTAAATAGTTAGACTTGTTTTCCTGTTCATTTATTCTTTCCAAGTTCTAGTATCCCATTCATTTAACGTTTTCTTTAATATTGACAAAGAAATGGGGTGGAAGGTCTGAGAATCTCCCAACTAATGGGCCGAATGTCTGAAAATCTTAGAACTAATGGGGCTAAACATGAGGGAGAGGGGTGGGGGGGGGGACCATAGCTCCTTAATTGTATCAACATTGGTAACAAATATGGTCGTGGTTTTATGGTGGCTTTATTACTATTAACCCCTTCAGCACCAAGACGCCTTTTTACCTTTGTTTCTAGCTAAAATTAAACGAGTCTATACAGTTTAAGAAGGACCTATGTTACTAAGAGGGTTTATTGTGATCGTATTTACCCATGTGAGTCGTAGAGGTAGATTACAAACTAAAGAAAATCGTCAAACTGTAGCCAGAATATGATGAAACTACGTCATGGTGGTGAAGGGGGTTAATCCATACAGTGACCCGTTTCATAGTAATTTTTAGCTATTATTTTACGACTTTATTCAGTTTATTAAATATCTCTAGGAATCAAAGGGGTAAGCACTATATTAAATATCCTTCTGATTTCCCAAACTCCTTCCTAAACTGCATACAATCGTCTCATGATAACCAGTGATCAAGTGAAAACAACACGTCCATCTATAGGCTAGTAAGGGAGCTCAGACGGTATTGTGTAGCATAATTTACTGGTTCGGCTCAATGGTTTAAGGAGGGGGTTTAGTTTGCTCTCTAAACCTCTATCAAACTTTTAAAAACACCAACAAGACCCCCCTTCGATATAAATTTGTACCTTCGGTAGAAAAATGTCCCCGCCGAAGGCTAATTCCTCTTCAAAATACAGGCTCGCTATCGCTCGCCAGGAAAAAAATCGACACCTAAATGGCTCGAAAGGTCTTAATATTGGCAAAGAAATGGGGCAATAGGTCTGAAAATTGCCAAACTAATGGGGCGAATGTCTTGAAATCTCATAACAAATAGGGCTAAACCTGAGGGAGGAGGATGACTCGAAAAACCAACTGCCTCCCCTTAATTAAAAATGAACACAGATGGCCAAAATCATCTAGTGGTAGCAAGAAAACTCCTCACAATCCTCAAGGGGTTAAGGGGGCCCACCTCACTTTTTTTATCTTTGTCTCCCTCTCTCTTTAGCTTGTATCCATTCGGCCCCATTCAGCCTACTGTTTCAAGACGTTTAGGCCTACTCCCATTCAGGTGTCAATATTTTCCTGGCGAGCGGTAGCGAGCCAGCAGATATATATATATATTGTTTGACAGCGAACTAAATTTGTACATTTTTCGATAGAAAAATGTCTCCGGCGAAGCCGGATTTCCCCATACAATGCTGGCTCGCTATCGCTCATCAGGAAGAAATAGACAACTGGATGGGGATAAACGCCTTAAAACAGTTGGCTGAATGGGGTCGAATGTATACAAGCCAGTGAAAGGGAGAAAAGGAGAGAAAGATAAAAAAAAGTCGGTGACCCCCCTTAAAATGTTAATATTAGCGATAGTGGATGAGTTAGTAGGATAAACAGTTATTTTATATAACATCTATTGACTAAAATTAGGATAAGTAAATTGCTTAACCCGTACAGCCCCAGCGACGCGCCTGGCGCGTCGGCGATGTATGTAACGCACAGCCCCAGAGACGCGCCTGGCGAGTCACCCTAATTTCCCCTAATTGCGCCGACCGTAACCTCAGGTGTAGCCACGCAAGAGGGCTCAGATTTGTATGGGAACTGTGTACGTATCCCACGCAACCGTGCCGATGGTTGAAAACTCTCAAAGTCCACGTGCGTGCGCGCGAGCGCGCAATAACCTGTTTTTTTAGGATAATTGCCTTCAATTTTTTACTCTTATAAAATCCGTTTTCGGGGGCTCTGTAGGACCATTTTTTAAGCTTTTTGAGCGGTTTTTCGTGGTTTTTCCTTCATTCCTAACCCATTCGCTATTGTTTCTGGAATAAAACCATTTTTTGAAAACCGGCCGGGTTCTGGTGCGCAAACATTACAAAACTAGCCGGGGCTCCACGGGTTAAGGAGGGTCACCGGCTTTTTTTTTTATCTTTCTCTCCTTTTCTCTCTTTCCCTAGCTTGTATCCATTTGGCCCCATTCAGCCAACTGTTTTAAGACGTTTATCCCCATTTAGCTGTCGATTTCTTCCTGGCGAGCGATAGCGAGCCAGCAGAGACATTTTTCTATTGAAAAATGTGCAAATTTAGCTTGCTGTCAAAACAAATATATATATATATGCTGGCTTGCTACCGCTTGCCATTAAAATATTGACACCTGGATGGGGATAAGTATCTTAAAACAGTAGGTTGAATGGGGCTGAATGGATACAAGCCAAAGAGAGAGGGAAAGAAAGAGAAAAAAGCGAGGTGGGCTCCCTTAACTCATAACCGACGGGGATGTTTGTAACTACTACCTGCCAGGCGGGCATATTAACCCTACGAGCTTCATTCCATGCATAAACAAGAGCCAGAGCGTAATACAATTATGTATCCGTGAAAAGGCGATAATAGAGCTTTCCAATGACACTTGAATCATCCTTGTACGACCACGGGTTATCCTGTAGCAATCGCGCAACACCCTAAAATATGGTAATTTCCCAAGTTTTTTCCTGGTCTCGCGAGGCCGTGGGTGTGGAATGTTGCAGAGGTAGTGTCAGTCATGGCACTGGGTCCGTGCCGAATGGTCAGAGTCCGCCTATCGTCCTCCCAACGCGTGGACTCTCTCTCAGAGCCGATAATGTGCTCAACATCCCTTCCGACATATGTCGGGCATCGCAGGGGTGGCCATTATTCTTTCGGCCGACTTATTCCGGCCCCGTGGCTCGAGGGTTAAGCTAATCACAGCCAAATAATGTTATATAAAATAAATGGCACATGAATAGGCTTACCATTTGGGACATATAATCTAAAATATTATCTATTGACAGAAATAATTATAGTAAGAGGAGAAAATTATATCCATTAATTGAAAGTATTATCTATTAAAAGAACAACATTTTATCCCTTAAAATAAATATCATATTTATGTCCATTAACCCGGGAGCTGCCGGGAGACTCTTAAGAGTTCCCCCGGCGGACTGCGGGAAGACTCTTGAGAGTAAGTAAAATAAAAAATCAACTTTTGACATCGAATTTTTTTTTTTTTTATTTTTTTTTTTTTATTTATTTTTTTTTTTTTGGCCCCTGGGCCATGCAAAATCTCAGTCCTCTACCTCCCCTCCTTCCCCACTTTCCTCCTCTCCTTCAGTTATCACCTATTTTCCCTATTATTCCCTTATTCTGAGGTATATTTTCGTGCTAACATTAGCGAGTTGCAAGCAGGGTGTTGTCATCACTGATGGCAAGCGAGTGCAAGAGAGAGAGAGAGAGTATCGATCGACTGTGTCTCAGTGGCCTTGGGGGAAATTGGCGGGAAAGCAGTTTGCCTCACCCATACATTATACAACTTGCGGGCTATATCTCCGATTTTGACCATCCAAACGCTGTTTTCACTCGTTTTATTGTTGTTTCAGGTTAATACCTTTATAATCAACCCATAATAGGCGCATATGGATAATTATTAATGCTATTAATGGTACAATGAATATTTTAGTGACGGAAACACCTCAAATACGTCAGCACAGGGGGAGGTTTTCAATTACCCCCATGCGCACTTGTTAGGTTAATAGTTATAATAGGACTCTGTTTAGTCACGTGCCAAGGTAGATAACATTCAGTACATCCGGTGTCAATTTTTGCTACTACTTGAACACCATTCACGTCCACTGATGTAAGGTTAGGAAACAGAGATAGCTTGGATACCTGAAAGTAGGTAAGTTGAAGGGACATTAGTGGTGCAAATTTGGCCACGTTTATGATAATTGCTTGATAGGTTAGCAAAATATCACATCCCAACACAGGAACAATCACCGTATAGGCATTACAACAAAAAAAAGATTGGAAGCCAAAGCGTCACATTTTTCCCTTGCCCCTCAACTTTCTCTTCATAATTGCTGAGGGGCACAGGGCCCTGGGTGGGGCTTTGGTTTCCCGGGCGTTTCTGCACCCTCCTCAGCTCCCCGCCATGGAGTGGCTTCGGTCACCCAGGCTTTATTGTGGTCGGCAGGGAGGGTTCTGTGGGGGCGCTCGGTTATGGCCTTAGAATTGCTCGGGGCCTTGGGGCTGTTCGGCCAGGCAGCTTGGGGAACAACAACAACAACAACAACAACAATAAATGGCTTAACCCCTTCGGTACCGGCGATGTCCTTATAACTTTATTATGGCTACTATTAGACGATTTTATTCTGTCAAAAAGGGCCTCCAGCAATTAACAGGCTTCAAACTATCTCACTTAACCCTTTTCATTACCACAGATCCTTCTTAAATTGCTTAAAATCGTCTAAATATAGCTAGAATAAAATTGAAAAGACGTCGCTGGGACAGTAGGGGTTAACCAAGGTGGTTTCATTATCCTTGCAGCCTTCCAGCTTCATAAATTTGTTATTTATTATGCCTACGACACCAGGAACTATTTCTTTATATTCTGGATTTATAGTTATATCACTGAGCCAACCACACTGTTTCATGAATTCTTGTGAAACTATCGCTGTGCTAGCACCAGTATCGACCACCAAATTTATCCATTTAGTTCCCATTTTGGCCCAAATTTGCAATTAATTTTGCATAGAACGCCATCAGACTCCTTTAAACCAGTCTGTAATATTCTAAAGAATAACTAGATTACACTAACACTAATTAGGTTAGGTTATCATTCAATCGAACCAGTGACGTAGCCATCACTGCGTACATGAAGATGATTACACATATTTTCAATACCTTTCAGGCCATAAATTAGGCTTGTGCAAGTAGCATTGCTTTCTACAAGAATATCAGCATTATACGACGCATTTATCGCACCAACCTTTACATTAGGACAGAACTTTGTGACCGATGACTTTGACTCAAAGTTTAAAACTGAAAATATTTGTGGGGTGTTCTCAAGGGGCAGGTCACACGCCTTGGCTGTGCCTTCAGATATTAATATGTGGCTGGCTCCAGTATCTATTAATGCTTGTACTGGATGGCCATTCACGATCAAAGTGCATAGTTTTGTCAACTGTAGCCGTGGTAGGGAATCAGTCACTTCTAGAGACAAGTATGGTTTTGGAGCTGTTATACCAATGTTATAATTATATAATAGCCTTATGATTCACTAACACATCCATTCCGAGCAAGGATTTAGTTAGAGCAGATGATACATTTATGTACGGTGTAAGAATCATATGTTCATTTACACCTTCACAAACTATTTTTGTATCATCCAGAACTCCCACCGAGTTAGGCAGGTTCCCAAGTGCAGGCTTCATGTCTCCCAACAAACCGCACTCCTTTACTGTGTCCAAAGAGAGCTGGGTTGTAAAGGAGCCAGTATCAATCACAAGCAGAAGACATTTTGACCCTATCTTTGCTTGTACACAGAGCAAATAATTTTCGTTCACGTATACCTTGAGGTCGGTACGAGCGGCCATTATTAATCAACTTGTATGTATGTATTAACTCAACTTTAATACACAATTTAAGTTGTATTACTAGAAAATGTAAGTTAGCTTTACGGTAGTCCTATGTACCATAAAGCCACTACACCTTATTAACCCTTAGCAGTTTATCTATCACTAAGATTCAGAAGAAACGACCGCTGAAGTGAAATGCCTTTTGTTAACTGTGCGATCCTTTCAATTAGCTTAAAATATCTACATGGCTGCCTGTTGATATTCTGGTCAACAAAGTTATTGCTTAACGTTGTTTATTGTATTAAAATTCATTCTGATTTCTAAAATAGGTAATTGTTTAGTGTATGGCCGTCTCCTAAAGAAAATGGATTTTTTAGCACAGACTAAACCAAATGTTCACTAGTAATAATAATAATAATAATAGTTCTTAAAGCTAGCGCATGCTAAGCTAGCTAAGGATAGCTCAATAAGGCCGATTAGGCGTATTTCCATTGGGGTCCTGTACTACTACCCCATCCCTTTTGCTCATGAGGGATGGTAACGACTCAGTGCTTGTGAAAAATCTTTAATGCGCCGAGCGTGGGCGCGAACCCGGGCCTTCTGGGTGGAAGTCCGAGACGCTATAGTCACTACACCAAGCGAGCCGCTTGTATTTACTGTATTTACGTAGTTATAATAATAATAATAATAATAATAATAGTTCTTAAAGCTAGCGCATGCTAAGCTAGCTAAGGATTGCTCAATAAGGCCGATTAGGCGTATTTCCATTGGGGTCCTGTACTACTACCCCATCCCTTTGCTCATGAGGGATGGTAACGACTCAGTGCTTGTGAAAAATCTTTAATGCGCCGAGCGTGGGCGCGAACCTGGGCCTTCTGGGTGGAAGTCCGAGACGCTAGTCACTACACCAAGCGAGCCGCTTAGTTGGTCATTAACCTAACCTAACCTAACCTAAGGTAGGTAACCTGGGCATCCTGGGGGCTGCTGCCCCCAGACCCCCGCTGGTCTTGGGTTGAAAAGTGATAAAAAACACATATCTCTTACCTCATTATTCAAAGTTTTGTATTTGGTTTAATATACACTTCCCAGGTCATTTGAACAGTTCTATTGCTTCTATATATCATATAATAATCCATAGAATACGTTTTTAATAACTAGAAAAAGAGGACTTCGATTAAACAATTACGCTAAAATATAAATAATACCTGGTTTTACCTGTATTTACTCGAATTTAACAAAAAAATATTAAGAACATTTAATTATTATAATTTAGTTACCCATTCAAACATACTAATTTTCTTTAATAAGCATATAAGAAATTTTTTATTTTACGGGTAACTTAATTATAAAATAAGATCGGCGTATTATACTGTACATCACACGAGTTTTTTTTTTTACCTCTAAGGCTCTATTGCTATCGTAAACGCTAGTCTGGCAGCTAGCTTACGAAGTGAACTTTTAAAATAATTAAGCCACTCAAATTAATATAATTTCAGTCTAGTTTTCAATGCTATTTGTTTTTTCTATGTGTTTTCTAAGAATTACTAGAAGGGGGTTCGGGATGTAAAGAACATCCCGAGCAAAGAATGTATCTCCCTACATAAGCTCCTATAGTCTGTAATATGAGCTTAAGGAGAGATCCTGTTCATAAGAAGACATACATGCCAAAAAGAAAAGTATGAACTTTAAATGTTGTTTAAGTTCGGGCTCTGTCTCGAGTCAGCCAACCCCTGCTATGGGGTATGTGTCTGAGTATATACATACGTACATACATACATATGGTTGTTGAATAAATCACTATAGAGGGAAAGGCTTTGCAGCGAACTGGAGAAAATGGATAGGAATAGGCCGGGGCAGTAAGCCAAATGATGTAAATAGCCAATGGAACTTCCTTGAACATAGCCTTCTTGTTACCACTAACAAAGTCTATGGCAAAACAAAGAGTGGTGATACTATAGCACTGAAGGTCACACTTATGCGTAATGCGATATCACGGGTGATAACTCGTACACGACCTCTCTCTCTCTCATTTAACTTAATTCTCATTATGAATTATTTTAATACAGCGACGACTGCCAGGTGATATTGTTCAAATTAGGAAGGACCTCATGGGAGAGAGAGAGACAGGCAGAAAGACAGACAGACACACACATGCAGAGAGAGAGAGACGGGCAGTGAGAGAGAGTATAGTTAAAATATATACAGTATTTATGATCCACATCATCCATCATGCATGGATGTATGTGTGTGTGTGTGTGTGTTGGGATTTGTGCTGATAGGTAAATATAGAATATGAAAAAAAGTCAAGTGTCAAATGTAGTGACCCAGGGCAGGTAGGCCAGGTGTGGGTCTCTTTCTCTCTCTCTCATGAGGTCCTTCCTAATTTGAACAATATCACCTGGTGGTCGTCACTGTGTTAAAATAATTCATATTGAGAATTAAGTTAAATGAGAGAGAGGTTGTGTAAGAGTTATCACGAGTTATCATAGGCCGTAGCTCGATTGGTAGAGCGTTCGCCTGCTAACCGTGAGGTTGGAGGTTCGAGCCTCGGGCCAGCCAATGAGTTATTGGCAGACGTCAGTGCTGTTGGTAAACGGTGCGGTCTAGCAATCTGTGGCAACTATTCACTAAGTCCCTGATTCATCAGGGCACCCACCCTAGCCTTGCTATTCAGCAGGGAGTGTATGGTGGTACAAACTGCATCATCATCGCATCATGCATGATAAGTGTGACCTTCAGTGCTACCAGTTCTTACTCGACTCAGAACCGCCAACTTGGAGTGGTAGGACTACAGTACCATTATCATCACTTATGTGATGTGTGTAAACACAGAACACCATCATCATTGCTGCCACATAAGAATGTGTGTGACACACACACAACCATACAGACACAGTGATTACAATAATACGCCTGTCCTGCGGGGGGGGGGGGGGGGGATTAGGTGGGTACCTTTGGGAGGGATGGGGGGGGGGGGGGACCATATTTTTTTACCTAAATCCATAACTATTGCTCAAATTCAAAAAAATCATTTTTGACTGACCGTCGCATTCACCCAACAAATGTTTGTGTGAAGTTTGGTGAAAATACGTCCAACGGTGTAGGAAGAGTTTTGGGACAGACAGACAACGACAATGACGATGACAGACTTTTTGGCCGGTGGTACCCCACTATACGGGGGAGCGATACCACTCTGCTTACGCAGAGTTGATAGTCATCACTACTACTCTCACCATCCTCACTACTACTTATCATCACTACTACTGTCATCACTACAACTTTCACCATCATCACTACTACTCACCATCACAACTAATACTGTCACCATCGTCACTATATATACGGTCATTATCACTACAACTATCACCATCATTACTATTATCACCATCATCTTACAATCATCATTAGGCCTACTACACTGTTCATCATCACTAGAAATAAAGAGCCGCGGCGGTCGAGGGGTGAGAACGCTCACGTGTGAATCTGCAAGACCCGGGATCGAATCCCTGCCACGGCAGACATTTAGTGGGTGTGGTAGTACGTCCTAGCATGTTTCACATGCTCGCACCCAGTCAGGGGACATCCTGACGATGTATACAGAGTTACAAACTAAGTACACATAACAAAGCCACGCCAACAGCTTTCTCTCTCTCCAACACCCCTTATCCCCTCTCTACACTCATCAGAAAAAATAGGAAAAGAAGAAAGTATCTACGAGGTGCCGTTGTAAAGGCTTATCCCTCAATACTTTCATCTGACTACAACTAGTACTGTCACTATCATATGTACTACTGTCATCATCATCACTACTTGTCATCATTATCGCACAACTACAACCATCATCACTACTATTATCACCATCATCCCCACTATTACTACCATCACTTCTAATGTCAACTAAACTAACTTAACCTAACTTTACCTAACAAATGAAGGCTGAGTTGTTTTTGGGGCGTCATCTCCAGTAACCATCACCAATACTGTCACCATCATCACTACTACTATCCCCATCATCTACTACCACCATCACCACCACGATCACAACTACTTTCACAATCACGACTGCCCTCGCTACCATAATAACCATCATCATCACTACTGGCAATATCATAACTGCTACCATAATCACCACAACTATCACTACTACACTCAGACACAATATCGTCACCACTACAGATCATCACCACCATGACACATAGACTACTATCACAATCATCAATACCATCACTACTTTAGTCTATTCGCTGATAGTAGGCGAGAAATCATGACCTGTATCCTCTGTAACTTAAAAAGGGCTAGAGCAAATGGTCGACTTGCGAGTTTCGTTCTACAAGGAAGTTGGAGCTGTAGACATCGATATTTAACCGAATGACCAGCTAAAATACGACCGTAGTGCATTTATATAATACCTAAAATCCAATTCAACTTACTTTCTATCCATCAGAAACCTATTATATTGTTGTATTCCTGTTTATTATCGACTTATAAGGCTCCAATTTCCTTATAGCCTGAAACTCGCAAGTGGTCAATTGGCTGTAAATGTCCACATCTATTCCTTGACTGACCTTTCCCAAATGGCAGAAATATTAGTTCGGTTACTCTCATCGTTTGTGAGTTACAGAGGTTAGGGTTCACAGTTTCTGGCCTACCTATAATGAATGGACTATAGTACCATAATCACCGTTATCAACAATTCTGCGATGTGTGTGTGATGTGTGTCACACAGAACACCATCATCATTGCTGCCACGTAAGAATGTGTGTGCCCCTGCGGGGGAACACACACTCGGGGGGTGGGGGGGAAGCAGTTCTCGCCGAGGCCACTGAAGATGGCCGAAACAACTCCAGGTAGCAGACAGACACAATGATTACAATAATACGCTAAAATTAGAGGCTCGCTATCGCTCGCCAGGAAAAAAACGACACCTAAAGGGCACGAAAGGTCTTAATATTGATAAACAAATGAGGCGAAAGTTCTCAAAAATCACCAAACTAACAGAACAAACATCTTAAAACCGGGCGGGTGCCCAACCCCGAAAAGGGTTGAAATAGGGGAGCTATCCCCCCGCCAAAGGCGGCTTTCTAGGGCCTTTCCTAGCTGATGCCGAGAGGATTGGGTTCTAGTCATGTGGTGATGGGCTGGTCTATCAGAGTGAGAACTGAGCGATCTCTGCCATACCCATAGCTTACTCTGACTGTTCCTTTTACTTATATATTTTCTAGATCTCAAGTGACTGCGTCTCTTGCGTGGATTGACCTCCTAATCTACCAAGATTGGAAGCCAAAGCGTCACATCTTTCCTTTGCCCCTCAACTTTCTCTTCATAATTGCTGAGGGGCACAGGGCCCTGGGTGGGGCTTTGGTTTCCCGGGCGTTTCCGCACCCTCCTCAGCTCCCCGCCATGGAGTGGCTTCGGTCACCCAGGCTTTATTGTGGTCGGCAGGGAGGGTTCTGTGGGGGCGCTCGGTTGTGGCCTTGGAATTGCTCGGGGCCTTGGGGCTGTTCGGCCAGGCAGCTTGGGGAACAACAACAACAACAACAACAACATCTTAAAACCTCAAAGCTAATATGCTAAACATGAGGGAGAAGGGGGTCCAGAAAAGCGAGTAATATCCCCTTAAGTTTCAATATTCACGACCTCTGCTGAGTTACATATCGTTTCTAATTTCTTCATCATCACTATAATTAATTCATAAGTAGGCTAGAGATCTTAACTTCTATCCTCTATAACTCACAAACTACTAGAATAATCGAGTGAATAATTATGTCTACCATTTAGGGAGAGTCAGGCAGGGAATACGTGGGGGAATTTACGGCCCATTTGTTCCAGCCCTTTGTAAGTTACACAGGACTGAAGTTAAGATATCTCGCCTACTTATTTATATATCTTATGAAGTTATGTGTATGCTCAATATTCTATTTGTCTACATTATATCTTAATGTTTTTGTCCCATATATATATATTTTTTTTGTCTTTCATGTAATTCCGTCACAACTTTTGTTAATTTGCAAACGGAGTCAATGAAAAGTATTTAGTAGTTCCAAAATGACTACAAATTAGTTTTCCTGCCGCTTATTAATTTTGTCATCGAGAGTTTGAATTGCAATTATCGTTGAAATAATCGTAGTTAATCGTGGTTTTATAGTTCATAAATAACTATATATTATCAGGGTTCATCAATTGCACAAATATCTCTTGTGATATTTGAGATTGGTGTTGCTAAAAAATCTAATACGTGAATTTGGGGAGTGCTATCGTTCGTTAAGTCAGGTAGCATTTAGTCACATAACATGTCTAAGGATTATTTTACTAACACATTTGGAAAGGGCAAAGGGGGGATTGAAAAGCATATGGCTAAGGGGTCAGATAAAATGCCTAAGGATTATATAGGTAGCCAATTTGGAAAGGGCAAAGGGAGCATTGAAAAGCACATGACTAAGGGGGTCAAGAGAAAAATGGAGGGGGAAGTCGATCCGTACGTGGAGAAAAGGAGACAAATGGAGAAGATGCAGAGGCGAGAAGAGCAGAAGGAGTGGATGTAGGAGGTGCAGAGAAAGCAGAAAAAAGCGGGAATGAGTCCAAGGATAGGTATGTAGTAATACATGGCCGCTATAGCAAGAGGAGGTAGAAAGGATAAAGAGGATTACTTCTACGGAACGAGAGGAGGAGGTAGGGAGGATAGTGAGGAAAGCTTCACCGGAAATAGTGGAGGTATGGAGTATAGTGACGAATATATGTCCGGAATGGGAAGAGGTATGGAGAAGCACAGCGAGAAAAAGCGAAAGATAGTAAAGGACAAGAGGGACGAGCATATTAGCAAGTGTAGGGAAGACGAACGACAGGGAAAAATAGTGAAGGGAGATAAACAGGAGAAAGAAAAGAGAGAGGAAAAGATTAGACCGGTAGATGCACAGAGGGAGAACAAATTGAGGCCAGATGATGCGCAGCGGGGCAAACAGCATCACAGCTCTAGTTTGGTTTCTAGAATAAACGAAGTGATAAATATCAAACTTAAAATTATAAAGCAAAGAAAGGGAGACCACGGTGACGAAAACAAAGTGAAAAGAAAGCTAGAAAAGTTGAGGGGTTATTTTCTAAAGGAATTGGAGAATACAAAAAATCATCACAAAATAAAAGTTTATTTGGACAAGCTTATGAGCGAGGCAGAAGTACAGCCAAAGGGAAAAACGAGGGAGAAAGTGGAGATGAATTCAAAGGGTAACGTAAAACATAACGGACATTTTGTTGTTAAGAATGACAAGATGATTAAGGGTGAAGAGAGTAAGAACGAAGATCAGAGAAAGAAAGGGGGTGGCAATACGGTAGATAATGGGGAAGGATTTGCGAACACTTCCATTAAAAACATCCATGTACCTTATGCTCGCAAACACGATGAAGGCCTTCCTGTGAACGATGGAAACTTGACCTCAGATGAGAGCCTTTCACCGTCACCATTTAAAACCCCTTTAGAAAAAAAAATGGTTCATCAGTCAAAATGGGAAAAAAATGTGGATAACGAGATAATTAACAAATATTCTGGTAATGATTGTGATGAACGGGCACCCAAAAATTCACATACGAACGTTGATATATTTGAGTATTTGAAGAATCGTGAGATGTATACACAGGATGCGGAAGCGACAGAAAAAACACCAGTAGGAAAGACAAAAATAAGACATACGGACAAGTGGAAAATGGAGGAATTAAAAGGCAAGGAGTGGCAGGATTTCATGATCAACCAGAAATCCGAGGCTAAGAAGAAAAGGGATACTAGAATAAAGAAAAAGGCGCAAAAACGACTTAAGCATGCTATGGCAGCTAGACCACAGGGGGGAGAGGTATGGGATAAGAAACTGGACAGGATAAACAAACGCAAAATGGAAGAACAGGAAGATAGCAATTATAGACAATGGAATGTAGATTGCCTTGACAGCGAAGCATCGAGTAATTCAGACAATGAAATCCAACCGAAACGGATCCTGAATCGAGCAAAAGTTCAGGACAAGACTAGAAAAGAACGAAACAAAGTCGAGCTAAAACAAAAATTAGAACGATACAATAGAAGGAGACAAAAGAGATTGCAATACGATTCTGATGCAAACTCATCTATCGATAGTTATCACATGGAAAGTTTTGAAGTATCAGACGAGGACGCGTCCGATCAAGAATTATCCAATGATAACTATGATGGCGATAGTTATGAAGGGTTAAGTGACTGAAAATTACGATGATTGACTAAATAATAAATATATACGGGGATAAATAATTATACACTCGCCATATTCACATATCAATATCAAGTCCTTTTACACCTATTATGTTAGACCTAATATATGTCCTGTGACTGTGTCATGTATGGTATTGATTCTGTGAGTGTCATGTATGGTATTGATCATGTGACTGTGCCAGTCATAGTATTGGTCTATAGTCTGTTCATTCTAGGTTGGGCAAAAATCGTAACCTGTAACCTCTGTAACTCAAAAAGGGCTAGAGCAAATGAGCTGTAAATTTATACACATATTCCCTAGCCAAGTCTTCCTATTTGGTAGACATAATAGCTCGATTACTCTAGTCCTTTTTGAGTTACGAGAGGTTAGAGGTTACGATTTCTGCCCAACCTAGAATGAACAGACTATAGTAATCATATCAGCCTCAATAGGGTTCGGGACCCATTATGCTCGTGGTTCAACACTTCCATACTGATATAGGTAGCGCCATCGAACTTGACAAAAATCTTGATCCCTGACCTCTTCGTAACTCAAAAGAACCTTGAGCAAACTGGCTGTAAATGTCCACACTCATTTCCTGGTGGACTCTTCCTAAATGATAGAAATGTCAGCCCGATTGCTTTCATTCATTTTGAGTTATGAGAAGTTAAGGGGGGTCACCTGCTTTTTTATTTTTTTCTCCTTTTCTCTGGCTTGTATCCATTCGGCCCCATTCAGCCACCTGTTTTAAGACGTTTATCCTCATCCAGGTGTCGATTTCTTCCTGGCGACCGATAGCGAGCCAGCATTGTATGGAGAAATCCGGCTTCACCGGAGAAATTTTTCTGTCGAAAAATTTACACATTTACAGTAGCTTTCTGTAAAACAAACAAATATATATATATATATATGCTGGCTTGCTACCGCTCGCCAAGAAAATATTGACACCTAGATGGGGGTAAACGTCTTAAAATAGTAAGTTGAATGGGGCCGAATGAATAGAAGCCAAAGAGAGGGAATAGGAGAGAAAAAAAAAAGAGGTCAAGATTATTGTCAAGTTTGTTGGCGCTACCTGTCAACGGTAACTATACCGTGTTCCAATACGGAGGCCATAACTTGTAAACTCTAACCACTGTAACTCCAAAAGGGCTAGAGCATAATTATGGTCTGTCAATTTCCACACCCATTCCCTGGCTGACCCTTCCCAAATGGTAGATATATTAGCTCGATGAATCTAGTCGTCTGTGAGTTATAGAGGGTAATGTTCAAGAGTTTTGGTCTACTTATTTGGAACAGGGTATATTATTTGGAACAGGGTATATTATTTTGAATATGGCGACATTTTGGAAAACGAATGTGTTGTCAATATTCATGATGTTAAGTTTGTTCCCATTTTTCACATTCAAAATACTAAGAGTCTATTCGCTGTAAGTAGGCGAGAAATCATGACCTCTAACCTGACCTGTAACTCAAAAACAACTAGAGTAATCGAGCTAATATTTCTACCATTTGGGAAGAGTCAGTCAAGGAATATGTGTGGAAATTTACAGCCAATTTGCTCTAGCCCTTTTTGAGTTACAGAGGATAAAGGTAATGATTTATCGTCTACTTACAGCGAATAGACTCTTAGTATTTTGAATGTGAAAAATGGGAACAAACTTAACATCATGAATATTGACAACACATTCGTTTTCCAAAATGTCGCTGGTCCTGTCCAGAGTGAGGTTTGGCATCCTCTACCCAAACTTAGTTGTTTTTGTCGGTCTATTTTCCTGTAGGACTTACTACTTTTCCTACTTCGGGGGCGGGAGCCTAGTAATCCTCCTACCCTTGTAAAAATTCATCTACTAGACGAGACAGAGATAGGGGTGAGGGAACGCAAAAGTGGTCCTGGATCCTAAGATTTGGAACTTTACAAGTTTCTTTCGGGCTCTGTCTCTAGTTGGTCACCCCCAGCCATGGTATATGTGCCCGAGTATAATATTATACTGTACATACATACATACTGTTAAGGGGGTAGTACTCGCTTTTTCTGGACCCCCTTCTCCCTCAAGTTTAGCATATTAGTTTTGATGTTTAAAATAAAAAAATAAAAATAAAAAAAAAAATAAAAAAAAATATTGTTTCCTTAAACAAAAACGAAAAAAAAAAAAGGCACACAACACATTAAGGGTGGGGGGCTGGTGTTGATATAGGGATGTACAGAGGCACCTCCTTCTCCCTCAAGTTAGCTTGGCCCCATTAGTTTTGACATTAGTTTTTTTGAATACGGTCGCTCCATTATTTTGGCGATTTTAAGACCCTTTCTCCATTTTCTTTGTCAATATTACGACCTTTCGTGCATTGCTCTCGCTAATTTATCGCTATTGCATTAATCAGTGTTCCTCAGAGCTCTCTCAGTGTATAGCCTACCACCTTCCCTACATATTGTACGTAGTACCCGTCTTGCAACACAATCCCACCCCTACTCTGTGCAATTTTCCAACCCAAGAGTGAAACGATATTCCCAATCTTTCTTCTATCTAACAGCCAAGCTCTAGAACTCTCTTCCTGAATCCATCTTTCCCTAATCCTATGACTCAATTGGCTTCAAACTCCGTGTGTCCAGGCATTTTGGCTCAAACATGCCTTGATTTTGGCCCTGTCGTTCTTTCAACTCTGATGGAGACACTCGTCGTAGGCAGTTTTGCCTTTTGTCTCCCTTAGCCACATAGTAAAAACAAAAAGGTGTTGATTTCCTGGCGAGCGATAACAAGCCTGATAATTTGGGAGGAACAGGCCTTCGGCCGGGGGGTTTTGGGGATATGTTTTAAGCTTGTTTTTCTACCGAAAAAATTACAAATTGGTCTCGAAGGGGGGGGGGGGGGGGGGGTGGATTTTTTTTAAAGCTTGATAAAGGTCTAGGCAGAAAACTAGAAGAACATAATTATACAGTATAAAAAGAAGAAAATGAACATATATAACAAACAGAATAAGCTCCCTTTAATATAAAACAAACAGAATGAGCTCCCTTTAATATAAAACAAACCGAATGACCTCCCTTTAATATAAAACAAACAGAATGACCTTCCTTTAATATAAAACAAACCGAATGACCTCCCTTTAATATAAAACAAACAGAATGAGCTCCCTTTAATATAAAACAAACCGAATGACCTCCCTTTAATATAAAACAAACAGAATGAGCTCCCTTTAATATAAAACAAACAGCATGACCTCCCTTTAATATAAAACAAACAGAATGACCTCCCTTTAATATAAAACAAACTGAATGACCTCCCTTTAATATAAAACAAACAGAATGACCTCCCTTTAATATAAAACAAACAGAATGAGCTCCCTTTAATATAAAACAAACAGAATGAGCTCCCTTTAATATAAAACAAACAGAATGAGCTCCCTTTAATATAAAACAAACAGAATGACCTCCCTTTAATATAAAACAAACAGAATGACCTCCCTTTAATATAAAACAAACAGAATGACCTCCCTTTAATATAAAACAAACCGAATGACCTCCCTTTAATATAAAACAAACCGAATGACCTCCCTTTAATATAAAACAAACAGAATGACCTCCCTTTAATATAAAACAAACAGAATGACCTCCCTTTAATATAAAACAAACAGAATGACCTCCCTTTAATATAAAACAAACCGAATGACCTCCCTTTAATATATAACAAACAGAATGACCTCCCTTTAATATAAAACTAACAGAATGACCTCCCTTTAATATAAAACAAACAGAATGACCTCCCTTTAATATAAAACAAACAAAATGAGCTCCCTTTAATATAAAACAAACAGAATGAGCTCCCTTTAATATAAAACAAACCGAATGACCTCCCTTTAATATAAAACAAACAGAATGAGCCCCCTTTAATATAAAACAAACAGAATGACCTCCCTTTAATATAAAACAAACAGAATGACCTCCCTTTAATATAAAACAAACCGAATGACCTCCCTTTAATATAAAACAAACCGAATGACCTCCCTTTAATATAAAACAAACAGAATGACCTCCCTTTAATATAAAACAAACAGAATGACCTCCCTTTAATATAAAACAAACAGAATGACCTCCCTTTAATATAAAACAAACAGAATGACCTCCCTTTAATATAAAACAAACATAATGACCTCCCTTTAATATAAAACAAACAGAATGACCTCCCTTTAATATAAAACAAACAGAATGACCTCCCTTTAATATAAAAACAGAATGACCTCTCTTTAATATAAAACAAACAGAATGACCTCCCTTTAATATAAAACAAACAGAATGACCTCCCTTTAATATAAAACAAACAGAATGACCTCCCTTTAATATAAAACAGAATGACTCCCTTTAACATAAAACAAACAGAATGACCTCCCTTTAATATAAAACAAACAGAATGACCTCCCTTTAATATAAAACAAACCAAATGACCTCCCTTTAATATAAAACAAACCGAATGACCTCCCTTTAATATAAAACAAACAGAATGACCTCCCTTTAATATAAAACAAACCAAATGACCTCCCTTTAGTATAAAACAAACCGAATGACCTCTCTTTAATATAAAACAAACCGAATGACCTACCTTTAATATAAAACAAACCGAATGACCTCCCTTTAATATAAAACAAACCGAATGACCCCCCTTTAATATAAAACAAACCGAATGACCTCCCTTTAATATAATTATAACAAACAGAATGACCTCCCTTTAATAAAAAACAAACCGAATGACCTCCCTTTAATATAAAACAAACAGAATGGCCTCCCTTTAATATAAAACAAACAGAATGACCTCCCTTTAATATAAAACAAACAGAATGACCTCCCTTTAATATAAAACAAACAGAATGACCTCCCTTTAATATAAAACAAACAGAATGACCTCCCTTTAATATAAAACAAACAGAATGACCTCCCTTTAATATAAAACAAACAGAATGACCTCCCTTTAATATAAAACAAACAGAATGACCTCCCTTTAATATAAAACAAACAGAATGACCTCCCTTTAATATAAAACAAACAGAATGACCTCCCTTTAATATAAAACAAACAGAATGACCTCCCTTTAATATAAAACAAACAGAATGACCTCCCTTTAATATAAAACACACAGAATGACCTCCCTTTAATATAAAACACACAGAATGACCTCCCTTTAATCTCATAATTGCCGGTTTTATAGTAAATAATGTGAAGTATTGAGAGATGAAGATAATTATTCAACTTTACTTAATTAAACCTCTGAGGATCATGGCGCTTTTTGACAGTTTATTATGGCTATCATCAGACGATTTTATTCAGCTTAAGAACTTGTGGAAGCTAAAGAGTTTTAAGGGGGGTGACTTGCTTTTTGTTATTTATGTCCTTTTCTCACTTTCTCTGGCTTGTATCCATTCGGCCCCATTCAGCCAACTATTTTAAGACGTTTATCCCCATCTAGGTGTCGATTTCTTCCTGGCGAGCGGTAGCGAGCCAGCATTATATGAAGAAATCCGGCTTCGCCGGAAAAAAATTTCTATCGAAAAATTTACAAATTTAGCCTGCTGTCAAACAAAAATAAAAAATATGCTGGCTCGCTACCGCTCACCAGTAAAGAAATTACACCTGGATGGGGATAAACGTCTTAAAACAGTAGGCTGAATGGGGCCATATGGATACAAGCCAGATACAGATAGAAAAGGACAGAAGAAAAACAGGTCACCCCCCTTAAAGGGGTAGGGTATATTTTTGTAGTCTATTTATTTACATACTAATTATTGTTTGTACTTTTAAGTTTCCTCTCCAGGCCTCGATCAAGCTTTAAAAACAAAAAACTTAGACCCCCCCTTCAATTTAAATGTATTTATTTGTCGGTAGAAAATGACCCACCGAAGGCCAGTTCCTCTTAAAATGACCCACCGAAGGCCAGTTCCTCTTAAAATGACCCACCGAAGGCCAGTTCCTCTTAAAATTATAAGATCGCTAGTTAATTTGGCGACTTGAAGACCTTTCGCCCCATTTTTTTGTCAATATTAAGACCTTTCGTGCCATTTAGGTGTCAACGTGAGCCTGTACTTTAGGAGGAACCGGCCTTCGGCCGGGATATTTTTCTACTGAAAATTGTACAAATTTATCTAGAAGGGGACCTTTGGAATGTTTTTGTTTAACCTTGATGGAAGTCAAAGGAAGAAACCAACAAAAATAACAAATACATATATAAAGCCTCCCCATTAAATAAAGCCTCCCCATTAAACAATTATTTCCCATCATTCCGAGCGTCATTAATAGGCGAAATAACTTGAACAATTACGTTACTTTAAAAAATGTGAGTGTTAATCCGCGGACTCCCTGTAAACAACGCTCATTCCCACAGTTGTTCGTTCTTTATCAGGTGCTGCGAAGGGGAAGAATTGATAAACACCTATACCGCCGACGTCTTTTTTTAGATTTGATTCTAGGTATATTTAGACGATATTGTGCAGCTTAAGAAGGACCTGTGGTAGTAAAATAGGTTTCATCAACTCTGCGTAAGCAGAGTTTGGTATCGCACCCCCCCCCCCCCCCCCCCCCGTATAGTGGGTACCACACACAAAAATGTCTGTCGTCGTCGTTGTTGTCGTTGTCGTTGTTGTCGTCGTCCGTCTGTCTCGGAACTCCTCCTAGACCGTTGGACGGATTTTCACTAAATTTCACACAAATATTTGTTGCGTGAATGCGAACGTCAGTCAAAAAAGATTTTTTGAATGTATGCAATAGTTATGATTTTAGGTCCAAAATATGGTTTTACCCAAAATATGGTTTTACCCCCCACGATGGTGTGAGTATTAGTGATGATGGTGAGTAGTAGTGATGATGGTGAGTATTAGTGATGATGGTGAGTAGTAGTGATGATGGTGAGTAGTAGTGATGATGGTGAGTATTAGTGATGATGGTGAGTATTAGTGATGATGGTGAAAGTTGTAGTGATGATGACCATAGTTGTGATGAAGATCATAGTAATGGTGATGATAGCAGTAGTAGTGATGATGGTGATAGGATACATGATGGTAATACTTGTGACAGTAGTAATGATGATGGTTATAGTAGTAGTGATGATGTTAACAGTAGTAATGATGATTGTAAGATGGTGGTGATGATAGTAGTAATGATGTTTGATAGTTGTAGTATCAATGATGATAGTAGTGATTAAGATGGTAGTGACAATGGTGACAGTAGTAGTGATGATGGTGAGAGTAGTAGTGATGATTGTAATTGTAGTAGTGATGATGATCATACTAATGGTGATGATTAAAGTAGTCGTGATGATTGTGGCAGTTGTAGTGATTATGGCAGTAGTAGTGATGATGGTGTTTGTGATTGATGATGGTATTATTAGTGATGATGGTGACAGTACTAGTAGTAGTAATGATGGTCATAATAGTAGTGATGATGGTGACAAGTAATGATGATAGTTGTAGTGATAATAATGACAGTATTGATGCTGGTAGTGACGATGGTGTGAGCATTTGTGATGGTGAGTAGTAGTGAGGATTGGTGAAAGTTGTAGTGATAATGACAATAGTTGTGGTGATGAAGATCATAGTAATGGTGATGATGGCAGTAGTAGTGATGATGGTGACAGTACTAGTAGTAGTAATGATGGTCATAATAGTAGTGATGATGGTGACAAGTAATGATGATAGTTGTAGTGATAATAATGACAGTATTGATGCTGGTAGTGACGATGGTGTGAGCATTTGTGATGATGGTGAGTAGTAGTGAGGATTGGTGAAAGTTGTAGTGATAATGACAATAGTTGTGGTGATGAAGATCATAGTAATGGTGATGATGGCAGTAGTAGTGATGATGGTGACAGTACTAGTAGTAGTAATGATGGTCATAATAGTAGTGATGATGGTGACAAGTAATGATGATAGTTGTAGTGATAATAATGAAAGTATTGATGCTGGTAGTGACGATGGTGTGAGCATTAGTGATGATGGTGAGTAGTAGTGAGGATTGGTGAAAGTTGTAGTGATAATGACAATAGTTGTGGTGATGAATATCATAGTAATGGTGATGATGGCAGTAGTAGTGATGATGGTGACAGTAGGATAAATGATGGTAATATTTGTGACAGTAGTAATCTATCTATCTATCTATTGCCTGACGCCGTGATCCCCGAAGGGGTGGCCACGAACGAACCGCCCCCATGCACCTCTGTCACCAGTCAGTCGACGCCCCTCCCCCCAACCAGCACCACCTTCATTCATGTAGTTCCTCACTCCATCCTTCCACCTCATATTCGGTCTACCTCTCGCCCTCTGTCCCTCCACCTCGCTCTCGTACACCCTCTTAGTCATTCTCTCGCTTTCCATACGTTCCATATGGCCGAACCATCTCAAGTTGTTCCTTTTCACACTTTCCAGCACATCTACCTCCACACCACACCTCCTTCTTACTTCCTCATTAGTCTGTCTATCCCTCCATGTAATTCCGCACGCACTCCTTAAGTAATTCATTTCCACTGCTCTCACTCTTGGTCTGAGTCTCTCAACCAACGTCCATGCTTCGCTTCCGTAAGTCAGTGTCGGGATTACCACACTGTCATGCAAGGACTTCTTCACTTCCATACTGACCACCCTATTTCTTGTTACTGCTTTTAGCGTTCCTACAACCCTCTTCCCCTGTTGTACCCTCTCCCGCACCTCTTCATCCATAGTCCCATCTTTACTCAACACACTGCCCAGATACTTAAAAGAGTTGACGATCTCCATAGCCTGACCGTTCAGCTTCATCTCACACTCTGTGACTTCACCCCTTTCGAAGACCATAACCTTGCTCTTCCCCGTATTTACCTTCAAATTCCGTTTTTCGCACACTGTTCCAAACTCATTTACCAGACCCTGCAACTCCCATTCATTATCACTCATCAGAACTGTATCATCCGCAAACAGCAGTATAGGTAGCTTCCACTCAATTCCCTCCCTTATCAGCGATACACCAACATCCACTGCTCTTGATAGTATTTCTTTCATAACTCCATCCATATATACAGTAAACAACCACGGGGACATCACACACCCCTCTTTCAAACCAACATTCAGGTCAAAGAACTCGCTCTGCTCACTCTCCACACGTACTGCCGCCTTTGCGCCCTCATACATGCTCTTCACTGCTTTCAGCAACTTGCCCTCTACTCCGTATATTCTAAGTACTTTCCACAAACCTTCTCTATCCACTCTGTCATAGGCCTTCTCCAAGTCCATAAAGGCAACATACACCTTTTGTTTCTTCTCCAGATACTTCTCCACAACACAATTCAGGGTAAAAATCTGATCTACACATCCTCTTCCCTTCCTAAAGCCTCCCTGCTCGTCGCCTATCCATTTCTCCGTTCTCACTCTCACTCTCTCAATCACTACCCTACTGTATACCTTCCCTACTACGCTTAGAAGACATATTCCTCGGTGGTTACCACACACTCCTCTTTCCCCTTTGCCCTTATATAGGGGGACTATTATGCCAGTCTTCCAGTCATCAGGTGCACTCCCCTTCTCCCATGCTAGTTTGCACATTTTCCATACCCATTCTATCACTATCTCACCACCATACCTCAACATTTCCCCACACACTCCATCTGATCTGTTCCTGGTGCTTTCCCCAACTTCACTCTTTTCATGGCTTCCCACACTTCTGACCTCCTGATCCCCACCTCCTCCTCCACTACTTCTCTTCTTCTCCCTCCCATACCATATCCAGCTATGTTTGCTGGCTCTTCATTCCTTTCATTTAGCAACTCACTGAAGTACTCCCTCCATCTTTCGACTCTCTCTTGCTTCTCGGCTAGCATTCTCCCATTCTTATCTTTCACACCCTTACTGTTTCCCTTGCTACCTTCCCTAACTTTCTTGACTTCTTTCCAGAACAGTTTCTTACTCTCCCTCCATTTTACACTCAGATTCCTTCCAAATTCCTCATCTACTCTTCTCTTACTTTCCTTCACTACTCTCTTCACCACCCTCTTACTCTCCACGTACCTCGCTCGTTTCTGTCTCTCGGAATCTTCATTCCCTCTACTACCCAACCACTCTCTATATGCTTTCTTCTTTTCTTCCACAGCTATTCTTACCTCTTCTGTCCACCATGCTGTACCTTTCACTCCCCTCCCTCTTCTCCTCACTCCACACACCTCCTCACATGCTGCACAGATCTCATCCTTAAACACCTTGCTCATCTCCTCCACTTCCTCCATAACTTCCAGGTCGAACCCACCTAGTCGTCTTTCCACTGCTCTCCTGTACTCCTCCCTGACTTCCTCCTCCTGCAACCTCTCCACCCTCCTCACCATTCCACCCTCCTCTCGCCTCCCTCCCGCTCTCCTCACCCACTTCTTTTGTATCCTAACCTTAGCTACCACTACATAATGATCAGACAGACCCCCTCCAATACCCCTATACACCCTAGCATCCATCACAGATTTCTTCATTCGTTCATCCACACATACATAATCAATCAATGACTTTCGTTCCACCACTGTCTTATCCTTCATCGTCAACATCCGTTTCCACGTGTACCTGTGGATCATTCTGTGTCGGAAGAAGGTGTTGGCTATCCACAGCCTCCTCCCCACACATACGTCCACAAGTGCACTACCATTCCCATTCACCTCTGATGGTACCCCCCACCCTCCCACCACTCCCTCAACTTTCCTATCACCCACCTTACCATTCATATCCCCAATCAGAAATATTCTTTCGTTCTTGTCAAACTTCTCCAGGCACGCCTCCACATTCATCCAGAACTCCTCTTTCTTTCTTTCAAGTATATCCTCTGTCGGGGCATACACGCATACAATCACCCACGTTTGTATTCCTACTTTCATTCTCACCCACACAATCCTTGAACCCACAGACCCATACTCTCTTACACATTCCTTCCATTTGCTACTTACAAACAAACATGCACCTTCTCTCTCTGTTCCTTCACTCACTCCAGCACACACACCCATTCCACACTCCCACTCTCTCACATCTGAACCTTTCCATTTGGTCTCTGTCATTCCACATACATCCAGCCTGGCATTCACTAACACTTCCAGAACCTCTCTCTCTTTTGTGCCATCATTCATGCCACTAACATTCCATGTAGCCATTCTCAGAATGTCCGAAGGCATGTCCTTAGTCGGTCGTGGTTCGTCAACGTTGGTTCCGTCCGCATCCGAGGCTGTTCGTTCGTTTTTTTTTGCTTAGATATTTTTTCCGGGTGGGGGTCGCAAGCCCACCGACCCAACCTCTTTAGTCGCCTCTTACGACACGCAGAAGGCACGTGGGGCATATTCTATTCCCTAACCCCCAGGGGGATATATATATATATATATATATATATATATATATATATATATATATATATATATATTTAGGGGAGGTGTGGCAGAGTGGTCTTGCCACTGGACTGGTAATCCAATGGACCCGGGTTCGAATCCCAACATGTCAATGGGAAGATATTATTGGGATGGAATTTGTGCTGTACCTAGTATCAGTGCATTACCACAGCACACCGAAATGCCAAATAAATACCCTCATTGTTCCCTGATTAAATAGCATTGTATGAATATTCCCATATTCACAAATATGCTACAGGGGGGCAATGCCTAGTGAGTTAATTGCTCAATAGGTGGCGTTCTGAGAGTGAGGGTCCGAGCCTGGGGGATGAGACTGTGAAGCACAGAGGCGAAGCAGCTTCAGAGGTGGAATTGCTTCGAGCCGTGAAGCTTCGCATGTCTCACTCCCTAGACTGGAGCAAGACCTCACGGGCCTCACCGTGTTCAGCGGTAGAGTGTAAAGGCTATCAGCCTATGCCCGAGAGGGAGTAGTTGGAATATAGAAAAAAAAAAAAAAAAAAAAAAAAATATATATATATATATATATATATATATATATATATATATCCTAAGCATCAACATCATTCAATTAAACATACATAACATAAAGACAAGCAAACATATTTCCATCGTTGTATCTATAGAGCACAAGCCTACATATTAGGTTTGGCCTAGCCGAATTACACAGGTTATGCAATTATTTAGACAACACATAATTATACGGTAACAATGTAGTATATTTCACCCTGTCACGTATGTATGCAAGGTTATCGGTGTACAATAATCCGACAGATAAATCCGTTCTCGGTACAAGCAAAGTCATTCGGGCTCGGTAACTTCTTACTCCGTCGAGCGTTACACAATGAAATCTCTTCCCCAAGGTGGGGTGAAGGTAACAGATACACGATAATAATACAAAATTATAATTAACAGGACAATCATAATATTGGACTGAGTCGATCAATAATGCAATACACAACAAAGATGCTATTCCATAACACAGACACAAATGAGAGAATATGTGAGAAGAGGTAGCAAGGGGTCAAACGGCAATTATCGTGGCAAGAGAGGCATAAGGCCGCATCATACAGAACTCGAACGTCACGCGACCTACCCCCGAACAGGATGACTTGCAAAAAAAATTCAAATTTTCAAATGTTCGGATAAATTTGGGTCAATTCGGCCAATGTTCTCGTTGATTCGGGGGAAGCTCCGGGGATGTTCAGGGGTGCAGCCGAACATCCTGGGGTTCGGCCAGAAGTTAGTGCATGCGTTAACTTCTAGCCGATATTCGTGTGTAAAAACTGTTCAAAATTTGTCGGTTCTCATTCTGGTTATGTTCGGCTTTCATTCGGGTCACGTTATTTCGTTTCGGCCGTTGTTCGTCTGTTATTTTCATTGACGAAGTTATCTCGATCTAGCCGAACATAAGCAGACATTAACCCGATTCGTATGAATATAAGGCGACATTAACCATAATAACAACCGAATGAGAGACGATATACTCGAATAAAGACGACATTCCCCCGATAAACAGAGGAATAAGGCAAGATCAAGCGAGTCTATTGAAGATTTTGTGAAGAACACAACTCGTATGACAGGAATGAGAGACGATAAAGACTGGAATTTACCCCGAACATCAGCAGAAGCATCTTGTCTGTATCGGGTGGTACACATGGCACGCGGACGGTCCTCTCCGGGAAATGGCTCTGCTTCCGGCAAGCCTGCGGCACCGTCCTCCAGGGCCTGCCGGATGTCGCTCACCTGGAAGATGCCACCATCAGATGCGGAACCGTTCGCTCCCACATCCACGTACATAAACTTGCCCAGGTGATCAACCACTGCCAGGAGAACAATGGAGTGGTAATGTTTGTAGTTGTAGTAGAGGGAGCCGCAGTTTCCTGGAGGTTGTATGGCTATGTGCTTGCCATCGATTGCCCCTATGGTGTGCCGGAAATTCCACCTCTCTTCGAAACCCTTGGCAACCTGTTTCCAACCTTCGGGTGTTGATGGGCACACAATAACCTCTTCCATATACTCCTGGATTATAGCCTCGCATGTCTCACATACTGCCAGGGAGATTGTGTTTGCACCTACACGAAAGTTTAAGGACATGCTCTTGTATGCCTCCCCTGTGGCCAAAAATCGTAGTGTCATGGCCAATCTCAAACCTGGTTCCAGAGGCTTCTTCCAATTTGTTGTCTCCTTCTTGATCCTGGGTGTCAGACGGCGTACAATGTCATTGAATAGGTCCTCGTCCATACGCAGATAATACTTGTAGGTGTTCCTGTCAGTGTCCACTAGCTCCTTCAGTAGTTGGTGGTAGTGTCCGTATGTGGCTCTCTGGGCGATCCAAGGTTTGACGCTGCAGCTTCGTGGTGTCCTGGGTCTTACATGGCGCTGACGCTCATTCTTCAGGATGGTGGTGATGAGTAGCATGTGGTTTAGGTGGGCTACAACAAGCTCCTGATAAAAAATGGCCATCTCCAACTCCTCCTCCGTGGGTGGGTAGAGCTCCGGGAGCGCCATGTTACCGTGGTGATGCATGATGTGCGACTGGCATGTGTGCGACCACACCCTGTTTATATAGGGCAGGTACAGGTGTTCGTCACACATTCTTCTAGTATCGTGTTAAGGTCTTCTGATGGTCGGGCAGATGCGGCCGGTGATCCTCTGGTGTTCCTCATAATATCTTTTGTATCGGGTCAAGGTAGGTTCGGGTGTAAACACCGTTAAATATTTGTCGGCTGATTCTTGGCACATTCGAGTTTTGATCGGGTCTTGCTCTGGCATGCATCGGATTATATTCCTCTAATGTTCGGGTCTTTAACGTAAATCGGTCGGGAGTGTCGAGTTACATTCGAGTCTTGTTTGGGGCATAGTCTGGGAATGTCGGGGCATTATCTGGGGATGTTCTTCTTTGACCAACATCGGGACAATATTGGATGCATTCGCCTCAAAAATGCAAGTCATCGTGTTCGGGGGTAGGTCGCGCGACGTTCGAGTTCTGTATGACGCGGCCTTTACTAGGGGTGTCACACGCTAGGCTCACCACGCGGGGTTGGTCCGTGTGAGGTGTTAAGACCGGTATCCCAGGTTTCTCATGTTTCAAAAGGGTAAACTTTCATCTACACCGCTTGATAAAGCCACCTGGAAATACGATTCTGCCGGATCCCTAGATTAAGGAGGGTAGGATTTCAGACGGAGGACGGAGAAATAACAATTGTTTTAGCAGGGTAAATGTGACATTAACACTTATCACAAAGGGGTAATGGATTACGACTTAGTTATAAGAAAGGGTCAATCCAAATATTCTCTTACTATCTCACGCCTAACTCACGATCGTGCAAACAACATATATAACACACGTAACTCTATCAGTTAGCTATCGCAGCACAATGCACAAATATACCCGAGGATAGTTCCGTACTTAATAAATCGGGGAATAAGAACATAAGAAAATGGGAGTCTGCAGAAAGCCGATTGGCCCAAACAAGGCAGATCCCTATCACACTTAACCCTAATTATAAGGCCTTATAAGCTGGGCTTATAAAGCCCAGCTCAGTAACACCATTAGGACTGACCTCACCGAACGGTCAGAGGTCAGAAAACAGGAGTCTACAGAGCGCCGATTGGCCCACACCTGACAGATCCCTTCACACCCAACCCATCTCGTCCATATGCCTATCTAATTTTATCTTAAAGCTCCCTATCGTTCTTGATCCCACTATAGCACTTGGAAACCTATTCCACCTATCTACAACTCTGTTACCAAACCAATTTTTGCCTAAATCCTTTCTGAAACGAAAGTTATCTAAATTGAAACCATTTGTTCGAGTTCTTTCGCTATCACTGAGCTTTATTACATTTTTCATGTCCCCTTTATTTATCCCACTAACCCATTTGAACACCTCTATCATATCCCCTCTAACTCTGCGTCTCTCTAACGAATGTAAGCCTAATTTCTTCAACCTTTCTTCATATGGAAGATTTCTAATATTATGGATAATTTTTGTCATTCTACGTTGTACTCTCTCCAATGAATGTATGTCCATTCTGTAATAAGGACACCAAAAATGAACAGCATAATCCATATGGGGTCTCACTAATGACAAGTAAAGTTTTAAGATAACATCAGCAGTTCTGTTGCTCACACTCCTAGAGATGAACCCGAGAATCCTGTTTGCCTTGTTACGAACGCGAACGCGTATACACTGTTTTCTAGGCTTCAAATAATTGCTAACCAACACACCTAAATCTTTCTCACAATCTGAGTTTTCTAATTTCATATTAGCTAGTTTATATTTAACATTTGTATGCATCTTCCCTATCTTTAATACCTTGCATTTGTCAATGTTAAACTTCATCTGCCAATTTACTGACCATTCGTGTAAGGTATCTAGATCCCTTTGGAGGCACTCTATATCTCTATCTGAATCAAATTTTCTCCCCATTTTAGTATCGTCTGCAAATGTACTTATCCTACTAGTTATACCTAAATCAAAGTCATTTATGTATATAACAAACAACAGAGGACCTAATACAGATCCCTGGGGGACACCACTTTTGACTGCTCCCCATTCTGACTTGGTACCATTTATGCTGACTCTCTGCTTCCTACCAATTAGCCATGACCTAATCCATCTCAACAACGCCCCACCTATTCCGTGGGCCTCAACCTTTCTCAACAATCTCTCATGAGGGACTCTGTCGAAAACTTTACTGAAATCTAAATATCTTATATCATATGACTTGTCATTATCTACTGCTTCATATACCTCTGAGAAAACACTAAGCAAATTAGTAAGGCAAGAGCGTCCCTGAGTGAATCCATGCTGAGAATAATTTATTAAATTAAATGTTTCTAAGTGGTTTCTAATTTTACTAGCAATAATTAACTCTAGTAGCTTTCCTATGATTGATGTGAGACTAATGGGACGGTAATTGGATGCTATTGATTTATCACCCTTTTTGAAGATCGGAACTACATTTGCAAGCTTCCAAGCTTCTGGAACTAAGCCTGTCTCTAATGACTTGTTAAATAGAATTGTTAATGGGTAATGTGACGTTGACCACTCCGTTAGAACCGCATGGCTTGTCCTACAGTGACTCACTAGGATCGCCAGGGCAGTGGATGGGGCTACAGTTTATGTATTAGAGTGTGCTTTATTTCATATGAAAGCTAGTGTCATGGGCAGTCCAGAAAGGCTCTTTGTTTTCGCCCATGTCAAGGCTTTATATATTTAATTGTAAAGTATATGTTTTGTCATTAACTAGTAATGATAGGATCTGGGAGAGAGAGTACAAAGGAAATCAAGCAACAACAGGTCTAGTGACCCTTCTAGGCTGCTTGTCCTCCAAAACACTGAGGATCAAGTGTCCAAACAGTGGTTTAGAGTGGGTAAGGGAACATTGGAAAGGGAACTACTGCCCTAGAACTAATGTCCGTGGCAGGATTAGGAAGTTAGTAGGGGACAGATGGGTTAGTAACTGAGGGGGGTATACAATAAAGTTATTCATTTACAAACGCAGTCAGTCGCGGGTTTGATGCGAGATATTTGTCTAAGCGGAGTTTAAATGAATCAACGGTGCTGCAGTCTATAACGTCTCGGGGAAGCCCATTCCACAAGTTGACAACTCGATTGAAGAAGAAATTCTTAGATTCGTGTGATTTAAAAGATTTACCAATAATTTTGCAACCGTTTCCCCGTGTGTAATTAGATTGGTCGATAGTGAAGTACTTACTACAGTTCATATTGTCGATGCCTTTGATGATTTTGAACACTTGAATTAAGTCGCCTCTTAATCTGCGCTGGGTTAAAGGAAATAGATTTAATTCTCTAAGACGCTCTTCGTATGGTTTGTTCTTCAGGCTAGGTATCATTTTGGTAACTCTACGTTGAACTCGTTCTAGCTTGTTTATATCTTTTTGGTAATAAGGGCACCAGGATTGAACGCAGTATTCCAGAAGAGGGCGGACTAAGGAATTGTAAAGGGTTAGGATAACATCTTTGGATTTATGCTCAAATGACCTGCCTATAAAGCCAATTATTTTGTTTGCCTTCTTAACAACTTCTGAACATTGTTGACTCGGTTTTAGGTTACTCGATATTGTTACTCCCAGATCGGTTTCTTTGTTTACATTCTTAAGCTGAGTGCCATTCATCGAATAGTTTGCTTTCTCATTTAGGTATCCGATATGTAGTACTTTACATTTATCCGCATTGAAACTCATTTGCCAAATTTGGGCCCAACATGACAATTTATCTAGATTGTGTTGCATATCGTCAACTTGTTCTTTTGAGAGTACGCTATTTGCAATTTTTGTATCGTCAGCAAATTTCGAGACTGTACAGGTGAGACCCTCATCTATGTCGTTGATGTAAATTAGAAAGAGAATTGGTCCAAGTACCGATCCCTGGGGTACCCCACTACTTACATTGGTCCATTTAGATGCCTTACCGTTTATGACTACTCTTTGCTTTCTGTCGCTGAGCCAATTTTCTATCCATTTCAACACACCGTCTTGTATTCCATGCGCTTTTAGTTTTAGCAGTAATCGTTTGTGGGGAACTTTGTCAAAGGCCTTTTATCGTAGAGGTTGAAGATATCGTGGAAGAAGTCTAAGAGGTTTGTTAAACAGGAACGTTTTTTACGAAAGCCGTGTTGAGTATCTTTAAGTAAGTTATTTGCCTCTAAGTGATTTACGAGTCTGTCTCTTATGACCGTTTCTAGCATTTTACATACAATTGAGGTTAAGCTAATTGGACGATAGTTACTGGGTAGGGATTTGCTGCCTTTTTTGAATATCGGTGTTACGTTGGCTAGCTTCCACTGATCAGGCATAGTCCCAGACTGCAAGGATTCATTGAATAGCAATGTCAGTGGTTTGGAGAGCTCATCCTTAGCTTCCTTTAGAACTCTAGGTGAGATTGTATCAGGTCCAGGCGTTTTATTTACCTTGAGTTTATCTAAACAATTCAATACTTCTCTCTCTGTAACGGTGATATTGCTTAGAACATCTGAATTATCAATCTGAATCGGCGATGGTGTAGGGATATCACTGAGGTCTTCGGTTGTAAAAACTGATGCAAAGAAGGTATTGAGGGCATTACTCATTTGTACTTCGTCTTTGGTGTATTCTCCATTTTCATCGACTAACGGTCCAACAGTTGCAGTAACTACTTTTTTCTTTCTGATATAACTATAGAATTCTTTCGGGTTTGTTTTACTTTGATTCGCAACATGTAACTCCAGGGTCTTTTTACTTTGCTTAATTAACTTTTTGGCTTTGCGTCGTAGCTCTACAAATTTCACCCGTTCTTCGTCATTTTGTGAGGATTTTAATCTATCATTAGCAAATTTTTTAGCAAGCAGACAGTCTGAAATATCTTGTTACGACCGGGCACTCGGGTACACTAGGGCTCTTACACAGGACTCGAGTATGGCTCGCTGCCACAACGGAAACACACGATCCCAACCCCAGAGTACTGCCAGCCGAACAAAAAACGCCACTACCCTCCAGAGTTCTATCTGCTATAACGGGGTATACAAGAACTCGGTACTAGCGTTTCACACAACAGACTAATAACAAGACGGGAGTTATCTAGTCTGGTCAACAATCAAACAAAGAAGAAAGTACTACAACACTAAAGAATAGTGTTGGCCGAAGCCGAAGTAATCCACCCTTGAACTAAGAACTTAAGAAGTCCTCCACCCTCTACTTCGGATCGGCACTATTACGTTACGTTAAACAATAGTCCTCGAGCATCAAGCAAGGAATCTTCTGATAAGTTAGATGCTTCTCGAATACTCATAAGAAGTAAGTATCGGATTTTGAACAGCAATTTAATGAATAACTCACTGGTAATTAAAGGCTTTAAATTGACATAAGAAGAATTATAAGAATAAGCAATAGGATATGGCAAACATTAAGAAGAAGTACTCCGACAATGCACTGGCAATAGCCTACTAAGATTGTGCTCGTGGGCCACTAATCTCTGAAGTAGCTAAGCGTGCCACGCATGAAATCAATAGTGCTTAAACAATAATATACATAAGGAGAAGCTTCAATACTATGCTGTATCTGCTGGTCGAGCAAAGTCTAGCTGGGATATCTAAGGTTAAGAGACAATGGCTGAGCAAGCGGCTCGTAGCCTAGCGAGGTCCTTAAGACTGTGCGGCCAAATTACGGTAATTGACGGGATGCTCTCTTGAGAGATCCAGATCACTAGTATCTGGTTCTCTCCTGGCGATCCTCTCAAAGTCAAGCAAATGAGATAGCACAGTGTTGGGTGGCACAGGCAAAAGCCCTCACTCGCAACACAGTGCTAAACTCCCACGGTACACAATCAAAAAGACCCCCTAGGCTTCCCACGTCTCCGTTGCAATTGTGCTGGTTCAACCAACCTAGCACTCATAGGAAATCACAACTCGAGGAACCCTATCCCAGTCTAGCATTACCTAAACCAGCAGAAAACAGGAACATGAATAATAGTACACAGGGAAATACATATACGAGTGCAACAAACATCAATCAATCCTATTCTAGTTAACCCTTCCAAAAATAGGCTATCTAACAGGCACTTATCTCGTGAGAACTCAAGCGATAATACTTTGGCTGACTAAATCTGCACCAAAGGGGTCATTGGTTAAAAAGGGACGAGAAGAGAAGAAAATAGGCTGTTCAGAGAGTAGAGAAAGTTCACATCAGTCGGAAGAATATCGATAGTTGCAAGGGATATGAGAGGTCGCTTTGCCTGATGAGTTCTGATCTAAAAATGGCGAGACCTCCCTTTTTATACTCGGCCCCGTAGCGAGCATAACGGCAATCATGACGTCACATTCTCTCTCTCAATCTGGGATCGACAAAGGATTCCCCCGCTCTTGATGAGGGGGGAGGGAGGGGGGAAGGAGGGAGGAGGGAGTGAGGCCTACACACCTCGTGGCGCGCACACTGTCCTCCGTTACATAACTCGCTCTCTCTCATCACATCATTATATATATATAAATCTCCCACACACAATACTTATATATAATGATTTAAAATAGAACTCGTTGACTTAAAAGAAAACAAAATACATAATTATAATACTTATAGTACAACGGTTCACATAAACTGAGTTAGGAAACTCTACACAGACTA
Source organism: Lithodes maja (assembly GCA_037953745.1). Lineage (NCBI taxonomy): Eukaryota > Metazoa > Arthropoda > Malacostraca > Decapoda > Lithodidae > Lithodes > Lithodes maja. Next base: position 49,296 of record JBAKBP010005751.1, on the reverse strand, counting down.
CAGCCAAAGTTCCTGCCCTGACGATCCTAGCGAGAGTGGGGCCTGACTGGGCGTTCTGTACAGCATGCTCATACTCGACATGCGTCACACCTCCCCCAAGATTTTACTTGCTCGACCCTGAGCTAAAATCTGATATACAGAACCCCATCAAACCCCCCACACCCAGCGACCGCATGGCACTAAAACAACGCTGAGTTTATCACTAAAACACATCTTATAAAAAAAAAATTCACATTTCATAACTCCTCCCAATAATAGTAAAAGACATAATATCATGCTCCCAGAGCGAGCTTACAGCAGCTCAGCCGTTTGATAGTTCGTGGACTACTCAAACCTTATAGGCTATGACAAACTTATACAATTATCTTCATCAAAAAGAAAGAGTTTTTATATGATTTTTATATTTTAATATGTTTTTTTCCGGCTGCACTATAAGGGCAGCCTATTTTCTTCTATACCAAACGCTCAACTCCTGCTTTACGACCCAATACGCTTGGGCTACAACCGCGAGCCAACAAGCACCAAGCGCAAAATACTACTCAAACCAAAGCAGGAGGCTACCCGTGTGTCAATTTACCCAGGATCATATACCCCTGAACGACCACATGCAACCTCGTTGTCACAACCGGCAATATGGCTTATGTCCAGGTTATATACCAATAACCTTAGTGACCACCTGGTCAGCCTCATATTCCGATTGTGAAACTGGTCCAAGATCTCGAGAGGGTAATGATCTGGGTAAACTACACCGACCGGACCATAGGCTGGAACATAGATCTCGAAATGCCCCAGCGCATCATTGTCCTTTTCACTTTCATTCATCAGGCTCTGACACATTGCTGGTGCATTCTTAAGTCCGTCAGGCACAACATTGCACTGGTAGGTACTCCCGTCCACAACAAAACCACATACCTCTTTAGCACGCTCGGACAAAGTTACAAGCAACGACCACTCACGACATTCCTTATCCCTCAGATCCTTCGTCCACACGTAATCCAGCTCTGCTTGCACCATAGGCTGTCGAGCAGGATTTATACGGTAGGGAATTAAACTGAGCCTTGCACTATCTCCAGCCTGCATGTCGGATTCTACCCCGTACATCAGGCCTGGAGAAGCAACAAACATGCGAAAGTACTGCCATAGCCTAGTAAACAACTGCCTTGCACTGTCTCCACAAACAACATGCCTAGTGCCCTCCCACAACCCAGCCGAGACCGCAGCTTCTAACCTGTAGTCTCCCTCCTTCTCCACCTTCGTCCCTAGAACAGCCAGGTCATGAGAGGGACAATCAGTACCACCCGTGCAGTCACTCCCACAGTTCATTATTGCTAAGGCTTCCCCGCCGATACCGTACATGCGCACCCCCGCATTCCTTGTGACGACATCTGCCTGCGCAGCATCACCGCTTTCAGCGACATGGCCAGATACAGTCGGTCTATGGTAGGGCTGTTGCATTAGACTAGAGCAGCATTGGGAGGCTATGCGACGACCGGGCACTGCGATACCACAGCCGACCTTACCAATCTGCTCAATGTCCTCCTTTTGACCACCACCCTTGGCAGCCATGGGTCGACCCTGACCTGGCAACCATGCCAAAGCCTCGTCGCCCACCTTAAACCACCGAAACAACGAGGCTAACGGTCTTTCAACATTCACGTGACCTGCCCGTGGAACATCTTGCACCGCCCGAGTTGTGAGACTCAGGGGCTCGGCATGACCAGTGGGGTATGAACCGAGCTGGTGCTGGAGTGCTGCACACTGCTGCTCAGGCAGGTGCTCTAGCACTTCCACAGCCACCAGACTCGTGTCCCCCGCCCACTGCTTCGCCGAGACATGACAATCCCTACTCTCCTCCACCTGTGCCCTACTGCCCCCCTCTCCTTCTCCACCTTGGCCGCGGCAGACCAACGCAGGGACAGTAGGCTGCTCAGGTGGTTGCCTCACAAACTCCTCCAACAGGTTCACATGACATGCTTCCCCGTCCTCGTGTTTAATCTCGACAGCACCATTACCACACTTCTGAACTTCCGGATCCTCCAACTGCAGTTTACAAATATCTGAGGGAACCAACCTGTCTAGATGCTTCCGAAGCAACCCAAATCCTTCCCCAATATCAAACTGAGCAATCCTTTTTTCTCTCCGTGTGCAACGTTGCTGCCTCGGAGTCTCTTCCGGCCCTACCTCCTCACTAGCTGTGACAGGTCCTGGGGCCTCTCCAGACTCTAACATAGGTGCCAATACTGAATCACCCAGGAGAGCCGCCGAGTCAAAACTCTTAAAACCAACTCCAGCTTTAGCCTCCTCCTGTTGATCGTTCCTCTGCTGGTCTGAAGACGGAGGACTAGGCTGTGACACTTTAGCTGCCCGAGCTCGGGTGACAGCACACGCCATGGGTTGTGCCTGGCACCGCTCGACACACTCTTGTTCTCCCCCACTCACGTCGGCCGGCCTCTCGGCAACGACTAAGGGTAGAACCTCAGAAGCGGGCATTGCAAAGTCGTTGCCGAGAAGAAGGTCGACGCCCTCCACTGGCAGTTTCTCCACAATCCCAACATCCAATTCACGTGCCACACCATCCACCTCCAACTCCAACCGCACCAGCGGGTATGACCGAGTTGCATTAATACCCTGCACCACTACCACCCGAGCCGCATTTATAGGGTAGCCAGTCAAATTGTTCATCAGAGTCTGGGAAGCACCTGTATCACGCAAGACCTCTACTCCATGCTTGCGCCCCGCCCACATCACGCAACCCCGTCCTCTATGGTCGCAAAAAACATCCTGAGCAGGGTTCGAGCCTCTCAGGTGTTTCTGCATTGGCTGTGCCTCAGCCTCTGACGAACTGCCCCGGGCAAACTCAGAAGACTTCGGAGACACACCAATGTTGCAGGCCAAAGACACAGCTGCTGTAGGTGGTTTGCTAGGACAGACTCTTGCAAAGTGCCCCTTTTCATGACAAAGATAACACTCCAACTCCCCTCTGGGCTTCCCTTGGTACTGGGAAGGGCCCGGCCCCTTCTTAAATGGGACGGTGTTAGTCTTGTGGTCAGTCTTGGTATCATAGCTCTTGTACTTGTTTGCATAATGTATATCACTAACTCGGGGGGGTGGGGCGTCACGCCCCTTGTTACCTGCCTCACTACGCTGGGCAGACCCGCACCCACGAATTAGTGATAGCCGGAGGTCAGCCATCTCAGCTGCCTCCTGTAGAGTTTTAGGGTTCTTTTCTTTAATAGTTAAAGTCATATCTGCACCAGTACACTTATAAAACTGCTCGAGCAGAAACAGCTCAGTCAACTGTTCGGCCGTCTCAGCTTTCTCAGAACGTGTCCAGTTAGCAAGTGCATCTTTTAAGTCCCGGGCATGTTCAAGAAAGGTCGCCTCCCTAGTCTTTGTAACACCCCGAAACTTCAATCGATATGTTTCTGGTTGCAACTCGTATGCCCGTAGGACAGCTCTCTTCAATTCTGGGTAGTCAATGCAAGACTCTAAAGGCAGTGCATCATAAGCCTTCAGACCCTTACCCGTAAGTCTTGAGGAGACCAGAGCTGCCCACTTCTCTTCAGGCCAATTATGCTCCCTACACTTCTTCTCAAAACGATTAAAAAATTCTGTGACTTCAGTTTCACTAAATGCCGGCACCAACTTGACTAAGTGGGACAAGGACTGTTCTCTTACTTGGCCCTCACGGCCCATCCGAATCCCTGTCGACTCTGCACGAGTCTTATCTAAATCTATTTGAGCACAATATTTCTCTGAGTCGTACCTAAGCTCAGCCTCGTGCCTCCTAACCTCAATCTCATGCTTCCTAGTCTCAGCCTCAATCTCATACTTCCTAGACTCAATTTTAGCAAGCTCAAGTCTAAATATCATCTCAGGAGACAGGCCGGAAGAGGGAGCTGCCACTACTGAAGGAGGGGGGGCAAGAACTGGGGAACCACCATACGCACCGCCCGAGGGCACTCCAATCTTCCAATGCTCATCCCTCTGTGGGAGAGTGCTAACCTCCGGCAACTGAGTGGACGGCACTGTGGGAGTCGAGTGAGAGGGGATCTGGGGAGGAACCCCCCCAAACGCCCTCTCCTCCGAAACCCCATGTCGCCCACGCAACACCCAGGAAATCAGCTCCCCCTTGGACATCCCTACTACATTGGATTTGCCCAAAACCTTGGCTATCAGGTGCAAGCCATAAACATTCACCCCAGTCAGCCTCTCCTCCGTCACGTGGTACTGCTTACTCACAAAAAGTCTAGCATCCTCCTCACTAGTTACTAACGGCACCTCCTCACTTAGCATCTCTCGCTCCTCGTCAGTACTAGGGCCCGACATACTGAAGTTCACCAAAAAATTCTCGAGACAAAAGTGTTAAACTCCCTTATGTAAGCACTAATTACTAAATTAACTGGAGTCTCTTAAATGCTCTCCTAATTGCCTTACAAAAAAAAAAAAATATTCTTCAATATGTACGCTAAAGTACGAACAAACAAATGTTGTACAACTCTGCAAAAAATTATACTGTTCACAAAATCCTAAGCAAGGTCGCCATTTGTTACGACCGGGCACTCGGGTACACTAGGGCTCTTACACAGGACTCGAGTATGGCTCGCTGCCACAACGGAAACACACGATCCCAACCCCAGAGTACTGCCAGCCGAACAAAAAACGCCACTACCCTCCAGAGTTCTATCTGCTATAACGGGGTATACAAGAACTCGGTACTAGCGTTTCACACAACAGACTAATAACAAGACGGGAGTTATCTAGTCTGGTCAACAATCAAACAAAGAAGAAAGTACTACAACACTAAAGAATAGTGTTGGCCGAAGCCGAAGTAATCCACCCTTGAACTAAGAACTTAAGAAGTCCTCCACCCTCTACTTCGGATCGGCACTATTACGTTACGTTAAACAATAGTCCTCGAGCATCAAGCAAGGAATCTTCTGATAAGTTAGATGCTTCTCGAATACTCATAAGAAGTAAGTATCGGATTTTGAACAGCAATTTAATGAATAACTCACTGGTAATTAAAGGCTTTAAATTGACATAAGAAGAATTATAAGAATAAGCAATAGGATATGGCAAACATTAAGAAGAAGTACTCCGACAATGCACTGGCAATAGCCTACTAAGATTGTGCTCGTGGGCCACTAATCTCTGAAGTAGCTAAGCGTGCCACGCATGAAATCAATAGTGCTTAAACAATAATATACATAAGGAGAAGCTTCAATACTATGCTGTATCTGCTGGTCGAGCAAAGTCTAGCTGGGATATCTAAGGTTAAGAGACAATGGCTGAGCAAGCGGCTCGTAGCCTAGCGAGGTCCTTAAGACTGTGCGGCCAAATTACGGTAATTGACGGGATGCTCTCTTGAGAGATCCAGATCACTAGTATCTGGTTCTCTCCTGGCGATCCTCTCAAAGTCAAGCAAATGAGATAGCACAGTGTTGGGTGGCACAGGCAAAAGCCCTCACTCGCAACACAGTGCTAAACTCCCACGGTACACAATCAAAAAGACCCCCTAGGCTTCCCACGTCTCCGTTGCAATTGTGCTGGTTCAACCAACCTAGCACTCATAGGAAATCACAACTCGAGGAACCCTATCCCAGTCTAGCATTACCTAAACCAGCAGAAAACAGGAACATGAATAATAGTACACAGGGAAATACATATACGAGTGCAACAAACATCAATCAATCCTATTCTAGTTAACCCTTCCAAAAATAGGCTATCTAACAGGCACTTATCTCGTGAGAACTCAAGCGATAATACTTTGGCTGACTAAATCTGCACCAAAGGGGTCATTGGTTAAAAAGGGACGAGAAGAGAAGAAAATAGGCTGTTCAGAGAGTAGAGAAAGTTCACATCAGTCGGAAGAATATCGATAGTTGCAAGGGATATGAGAGGTCGCTTTGCCTGATGAGTTCTGATCTAAAAATGGCGAGACCTCCCTTTTTATACTCGGCCCCGTAGCGAGCATAACGGCAATCATGACGTCACATTCTCTCTCTCAATCTGGGATCGACAAAGGATTCCCCCGCTCTTGATGAGGGGGGAGGGAGGGGGGAAGGAGGGAGGAGGGAGTGAGGCCTACACACCTCGTGGCGCGCACACTGTCCTCCGTTACATAACTCGCTCTCTCTCATCACATCATTATATATATATAAATCTCCCACACACAATACTTATATATAATGATTTAAAATAGAACTCGTTGACTTAAAAGAAAACAAAATACATAATTATAATACTTATAGTACAACGGTTCACATAAACTGAGTTAGGAAACTCTACACAGACTACAGCCAAAGTTCCTGCCCTGACGATCCTAGCGAGAGTGGGGCCTGACTGGGCGTTCTGTACAGCATGCTCATACTCGACATGCGTCACAATCTTTATTCCACCATTTGGGCTTATCATTTTGGCCTGGACGCCGTATTTTCGATGGTATGCAGTCTTGCACTGCCTTAAGGTAAGTGGTTGTGAAACACTCCCAAGATGTATTTATGTCGTTATTGTTAGTCAGAAAGCTCCAGTCAGTTTCTTTAAGTTTTGATTTAAGTTTATGAAAATTTGCTTTCTTGAAATTAGGGACTTTCTCAATGCTGCTATTTGATTTGTTACTAGTAAACTTTAAAGTGAAAGTTATCGTACGATGGTCGCTGTTACTGAATTCATCACCAACATTCAAATTCTCTATTAATTCTTCTTTTGTTGCGAGTACAAGGTCAAGCACATTATTACCACGGGTCGGAGATTGTACAAATTGAAAAAGTGAACTCTCTTGCAAGTTTGCATAGAGGTCGTGTCCAGAGTGTGAAGTAAGAATATCGCCCCATTTAGTCACGGGTAAGTTGAAATCGCCAAGAATTACGGTATCTTGTATGTTAGTTATTTCTGCAATTTGTTCATAAATTTCACTGTCAGTTTGCACTGATTGAGATGGGGGTCTGTATAATAAAGCTAGTGTTATTTTAGTTCCTCGTTTATTATTTAATAGTACGTAAGATATGTCTATATTCGCAATTTGAGGTTTTGACATTAAGACGGGATTAAGACTTTCCTTTATAAAAAACAGAACACCTCCTCCATTTCTATTGATCCGACTTTTCTCAAACATTGTATAACCAGGAAGCGTATATTCGGCTAAAAAGTCTCTGTCTTCCGTATTTAACCAAGATTCTGTAATGCCGATTATATCATAATGTTCTGTAAACACGATTTCCTCTAGATCTGAACATTTTTTGCGTATGCTACGAGCATTTACATAAAACACCTTAAGAGTATTAGAGTTGGATGTTACTGATTGTGCATTGTCTGAATTTTCAGTTCGTATTTGACTTACACTACCCTGTCTTGGGTCTGGTTGACCCCGTTTTTTGAACGGAAATCCTTGACTGCATCGTTCAGCAGACGACCAAGACGTGCAGCTCCTACTTCATTGAGATGTACACCATCTCCTGAAAACAAAGATTTATCATAGTAAAAATTATCCCACGTGTCGACAAAGCCGATGTTCTCCTCCCTGCAGAGTTTGGCTAGTCGGCGATTTGTACTGGTAGCTATGTTGTAGAATCGGTTTTCTACATCAATCCGGGGAACAATTCCTGAAATTAAGATTCTATTAGATTTTTCCTTGAAGGACCTGATCAGCCGCCGGTACTTGCAAAGTAGTTCCTCTGACCACGTCCGTTGGACATCGTTAGATCCAACGTGGATGACGTACGTAGTGCTTGCGGGGGCGAGCCTGGAAACCTCTTCCAGAGCCGCAACAATGTCGTCCACGCCGCCACCTGGGATACAGAATCGCTTTCTGGTCCTGGGTGCCCTGGCGCAGAACTCGGTTAGTTGGCCACGGACCATGGAGTCGCCCACAAGCCGAACTTCTTCCGTTTCCTCTTCCTCGTCAATAGCCAGAATTTTGAAGCGGTTTTGGCATGTTGTCGGGATGACCTTCCTGGTACTGGTACTGGGATGGACATTGTTTCTCACTAACTGAAAGTTGTCCTGGGGGGGAGTGAGAGTAGAGTCATTATTATTATCTGCAACATCTAAGGTAGCTGCTGGTGTGGGTACCGGTACTGTATGCACTGGAATGGCGAGAGGGAGTAGAACAGAGTGAGAGGGGGCGCGCAGTGTTTTTTGTCCCGCTCGATGACGTCAAGGCTGGCTGGCTGCCTCGCGCGGGTTGGTGGAGAGAGGTCCTTACCATGCTGTGAGCTCTTGTTAGTGGCCAGATCACTTGTAACCGTTTTTTTCCCACGCGGCTCGAGCTAGTGCGAGTATATATACTGGTTCCTCGCCCCACTCTCCCTCAGATCTGGTTTCTAGAACACACTCATCTTTTTTCCCTTGCTATCTGTCCCCACTCCGTTCCTGAGAATCTTTTCCTCTGTCTATCTCTCTCATTCTCCATATCTTTCACCACCTCTTTATTAACAGTATATCCCCTCTGGTTAACTCTGCAAAATCAGCTTCATGCTGGCCAGTTGTATTGTGTGTTAAGGTCTGATATAACCTGTGTATGTTAGTTGTTAAGATAAGTGGATCACGAAGCATTGGTTGGCTTTCATATTGCCGCTTCCTATAATTATTAGTGTTCTGCTGGATTAGATAATGCTAGACTACGAGTCTGATATTAAAGGTATTGTTTCCTATGAGTGCTGGCTTCAGTTAAAAGCAGCACGACATACCTGAGAACTGGAGTTGATTGAGTAAATTCTAGTCTGTGTGCCATTGAGAGTAGAGCATGCACGAATGAGGGCTTTTTGCCTATACCATTCTGCACTGTTCTAGTCTCGATTGTTTGTCTTTGAGGTACGCCAGGAGAACGCTTAATACTTCGGTATTAAGGTTTCTCAAGAGAGCTACCCTTCATTATAACGTAATATTTGACGCACAGACTTGAGATTTGCACTAGGCTATGCAGCATGCCATGCGCACCAGTATCTCGTATCATTGACTCTAGCTAGACTTTATCAATCATAGTAGACATTAAGTATATTAACCTAATTACTCTTTTTATGCATACCCATTTATGATTACACAAGCATTTCGCAGCCTAGTTTGATGTATTGAGACACAAACGACTTAGGCTCTTTTTGTTGATAGGAATACTGCATTGTGGCGATTATTATTAGTGTTGTAGTGTTTAGGATATTCTTGGCTCCGACGGCATTATATATTCTGCCTTTTTGTGTGCATAGCCTGCACGAGCATTGTTCCGCTGCCTGCCTTTTTGGGTTCCATTTCCGATACGAGCATCTTTATAACATCTAACATTTTTAAAGAAGATTCCTTGTTAGTGTTGAAGGACTTTAGTGCACTTTCTTTCATGCAGGAGTGCCTGACATTTATTGATTAAAGTAACGTAAGCTGTAACTTCTCTTACCACCTTACTTTGCATACCATAACCAAGCACCTTCGGTTATAGGTAGTAATAGGCTGTTTTCACATAACATTAAGCCTAGAGTAGACGCACATTTATTGAGAGTTTGATAGCCTATTATTGCATATAGAACTCTGTAGAGTATTTGTGTTCTTTGTTCACTGGGAATATACTTCAGAGGTTGGAGCTAGCGCTTTCCGTTGTAACATTTATGCCATTACTAGTCCAATGAATAAGAGCCCTGATATATTTGAACCCCAGTCGTAACAAATGGCGACCTTACCTAGGATTTGGTGAACCTACATTTATTAGCAGGGAACATTTGTTGTTTTGGAGAATATTTTGCGGGGATCAGCAAGAATAATTTTTTTTTGCAACATAGTATATAGCCCTTGAGTATTTCCGAGAATTTTTGTGTGTATATCGAGGTATAAGAGTTTGGGGTGCTTCTTTTCTGAATATTGTGGTGAGAAATTTTTGTGAGCATCATGTCTTATACCGGATCAGAGGAGAATGAAGACACAGTACGTAATGTCGAGACTGAGGAACAGCAGTATGATGAAAGGGTTAATCGGGTGAACTGTGAGGAGGATGCTAGGATATTTTTGCAATGGCCTGTTACTGCCGAGCGGTTGGTGGGTATGGATCGGTACGGTCTTCAATGCCTGGCCACAGCTATCGGTCATGCGGTTACTAGCAGCATGACCAAGGATAACTTGATAACGTGTGTACTGGGCAGGGTGACTGGTGATCTTCTTTCATATCTTACTAACTCTTGGTCATCCTCCTTTCGGGACTTCGGTGAGACTTTTTCTATTGCACTAGACATATCGAAAGCCTTCGATAGAGTCTGGCATAAATCTTTAATTTCTAAACTACCCTCCTTCGGTTTCTATCCCTCCATCTGTGCCTTTGTCTCTAATTTCCTTTCCGGCCGTTCCATAGCTGCGGTTGTGGACGGCCATTGTTCACTTCCTCACCCTATAAACTCCGGTGTTCCTCAGGGCTCTGTCCTATCTCCTATTCTCTTTCTAATTTTTATAAATGATCTCCTTAACTGTACCTTAATTCCCATCCATTCATACGCAGACGACTCAACCTTACACTACTCCATTAGTTTTTCAGAATGCCCCAGCCAGCAATCCCTCAACGACAAACGTAATGAAGCCATAGAACTCTTAAATTCTGATCTAAATACTATTTCCAATTGGGGCAGAGAAAACCTTGTTAACTTTAATGCTTCCAAAACCCAATTTCTCCATCTATCTACCCGTCAGGATCTCCCAGCGGACTATCCCTTATTCTTCAACAATACAAAAATCAACCCTTCCTTCTCTCAATATTCTTGGTGTCTCTTTTTCTTCTGCTCTCATTTGGAAGGACCATATTACCAGTCTTGCTAAGGCAGCCTCCCAGAAGCTGGGTGTGCTCAACCGCCTTAGGGGGTTCTTTTCCCCTGCACAGCTTCTTGCTCTGTACAGGGGCATAGTGCGCCCTTGTATTGAGTATTGTTCACATGTGTGGGGAGGTTCCTCTCACACCGCTCTCCTAGACAAAGTTGAAAGGAAGGCCTTTCGTATCATTAACTCCCGTCCACTCACCAACTCTCTGCAATCTCTCTCTCTCCGCCGCAATGTTGCATCTCTCTCGCTATTCTATCGCTACTATAATAATCAGTGTTCCTCAGAGCTATCCCAGTGCATACCACCTCCTTTACGTAGGGCACGTGGTACCCGTCTTGCAACTCAATCCCACCCCTACTCTGTGCAACTCTCCAACCCAAGAGTGAAACGTTACTCTCAAACTTTCTTCTACTCAACATCTGAGCTCTGGAACTCTCTCCCAGAATCAGTCTTTCCCTCTTCCTATGACTTAAATTGCTTCAAACTCCGTGTGTCCAGGCATTTTGGCTCGAACGTCCCTTGATTTTGGCCCTGTCACTCTTTCAACTATGGGGGAGGCACTCGCTATAGGCAGTTATGCCTTTTGCCTCCCTCAATCACATAGAAAAAAAAAAAAAATATAGGGGGACTATTATGCCAGTCTTCCAGTCATTGGGTGCATTCCCCTTCTCCCATGCTAGTTTGCACATTTTCCATACCCATTCGATCACTATCTCACCACCATACCTCAACATTTCCCCACACACTCCATCTGTTCCTGGTGCTTTCCCCAACTTCACTCTTTTCATGGCTTCCCACACTTCTGACCTCCTGATCCCCACCTCCTCCTCCACTACTTCTCCTCTTCTCCCTCCCATACCACATCCAACTATGTTTGCTGGCTCTTCATTCCTTACATTTAGCAACTCGTTGAAATACTCCCTCCATCTTTCGACTCTCTCTTGCTTCTCGGCTGGCATTCTCCCATTCTTATCTTTCACACTCTTACTGTTTCCCTTGCTACCTTCCTTAACTTGCTTGACTTCTTTCCAGAATAGTTTCTTACACTCCCTCCATTTTACACTCAGATGCCTTCCAAATTCCTCATCTACTCTTCTCTTACTTTCCTTCACTACTCTCTTCACCACTCTCTTTCTCTCCACGTACCTCGCTCGTTTCTGCCTCTCCAAATCTTCATTCCCTCTACTACCCAACCACTCTCTATACGCTTTCTTCTTATCTTCCACAGCTATTTTTACCTCTTCTGTTCACCATGCTGTACCTTTCACTCCCCTCTCTCTTCTCCTCACTCCACACACCTCCTCACATGCTGCACAGACCTCTTCCTTAAACACCTTGCTTATCTCCTCCACTTCCTCCATAACTTCCAGGTCGAACCCACCTAGTCGTCTTTCTACTGCTCTCCTGTACTCCTCCCTGATTTCCTCCTCCTGTAGCCTCTCCACCCTCCTCACCATTCCACCTTCCTCTCGCCTCCCTCCAGCTCTCCTCACCCACTTCTTTTGTATCCTAACCTTAGCTACTACTACATAATGATCAGACAGACCCCCTCCAATACCCCTATACACCCTAGCATCCATGACAGATGTCTTCATTCTTTCATCCACACATATATTATAATCAATCAGTGACTTTCGTTCTACCACTGTCTTATCCTTCATCGTCCACACCACTTTCCATGTGTACCTGTGTATCATTCTGTGTCGGAAGAAGGTGTTGGCTATCCACAACCTCCTCCCCACACATACGTCCACAAGTGCACTACCATTCCCATTCACCTCTGACGGTACCCCCCACCCACCCACCACTCCATCAACTTTCCGATCACCCACCTTACCATTCATATCCCCAATCAGAAATATTCTTTCGTTCTTGTCAAACTTATCCAGGCACGCCTCCACATTCACCCAGAAATCCTTTTTCTCTCTTAGTTTTTTATCCTCTGTCGGAGCATACACACACACAATCACCCACGTTTGTATTCCTACTTTCATTCTCACCCACACAATCCTTGAACCCACAGACCCATATTCTCTTACACACTCCTTCCATTTGTTACTTACAAACAAACACGCACCTCCTCTCGCTGCTCCCTCACTCACTCCAGCACACACACCCATTCCACACTCCCACTCTCTCACATCTGTACCCTTCCATTTGGTCTCTGTCATTCCACATACATCCAGCCTGGCATTCACTAACTCTTCCAGTACCTCTCTCTTTTGTGCCATCATTCATGCCACTCACATTCCATGTCCCTATTCTCAGAATGTCCGTAGGCTTGTCCATAGTCGGTTGGGGTTCGTCAACACAGGGTCCGTCCGCATCCGAGGCCGATTGTTCGTTCATCGTTGCTATGTATTTTTTTTTCCGGGTGGGGGTCGCAAGCCCACCGACCCAACCTCTTTAGTCGCCTCTTACGACACGCAGAAGGCACGTGGGGCATATTCTAATCCCTTACCCCCAGGGGGGGTATATATATATATATATATATATTTTTTTTTTTTTTTTTTTTTTTCTATGTGATTGAGGGAGGCAAAAGGCATAACTGCCTATAGCGAGTGCCTCCCCCATAGTTGAAAGAGTGACAGGGCCAAAATCAAGGGACGTTCGAGCCAAAATGCCTGGACACACGGAGTTTGAAGCAATTTAAGTCATAGGAAGAGGGAAAGACTGATTCTGGGAGAGAGTTCCAGAGCTCAGATGTAGAGTAGAAGAAAGTTTGAGAGTAACGTTTCACTCTTGGGTTGGAGAGTTGCACAGAGTAGGGGTGGGATTGAGTTGCAAGACGGGTACCACGTGCCCTACGTAAAGGAGGTGGTATGCACTGGGATAGCTCTGAGGAACACTGATTATTATAGTAGCGATAGAATAGCGAGAGAGATGCAACATTGCGGCGAAGAGAGAGAGATTGCAGAGAGTTGGTGAGTGGACGGGAGTTAATGATACGAAAGGCCTTCCTTTCAACTTTGTCTAGGAGAGCGGTGTGAGAGGAACCTCCCCACACATGTGAACAATACTCAATACAAGGGCGCACTATGCCCCTGTACAGAGCAAGAAGCTGTGCAGGGGAAAAGAACCCCCTAAGGCGGTTGAGCACACCCAGCTTCTGGGAGGCTGCCTTAGCAAGACTGGTAATATGGTCCTTCCAAATGAGAGCAGAAGAAAAAGAGACACCAAGAATATTGAGAGAAGATGAAGGGTTGATTTTTGTATTGTTGAAGAATAAGGGATAGTCCGCTGGGAGATCCTGACGGGTAGATAGATGGAGAAATTGGGTTTTGGAAGCATTAAAATTAACAAGGTTTTCTCTGCCCCAATTGGAAATAGTATTTAGATCAGAATTTAAGAGTTCTATGGCTTCATTACGTTTGTCGTTGAGGGATTGCTGGCTGGGACGTTCTGAAAAACTAATGGAGTAGTGTAAGGTTGAGTCGTCTGCGTATGAATGGATGGGAATTAAGGTACAGTTAAGGAGATCATTTATAAAAATTAGAAAGAGAATAGGAGATAGGACAGAGCCCTGAGGAACACCGGAGTTTATAGGGTGAGGAAGTGAACAATGGCCGTCCACAACCGCAGCTATGGAACGGCCGGAAAGGAAATTAGAGACAAAGGCACAGATGGAGGGATAGAAACCGAAGGAGGGTAGTTTAGAAATTAAAGATTTATGCCAGACTCTATCGAAGGCTTTCGATATGTCTAGTGCAATAGAAAAAGTCTCACCGAAGTCCCGAAAGGAGGATGACCAAGAGTTAGTAAGATATGAAAGAAGATCACCAGTAGAGCGACCCTTAAGGAAGCCATACTGGCGATCTGAGAGCAGATTATGAGAAGAGAAATGCTTAAGAAATTTGGAAGCAAGAATAGTTTCAAAAACTTTAGAAAGACAAGAGATAAGAGCAATTGGACGATAGTTGGAGGGTTGAGAGCGGTCACCCTTCTTTGGGACAGGTTGAATGTGAGCAAACTTCCAGCATGAAGGGAAGACGTTAGAGGATAGACAGAGACGAAAGAGTTTGCCTAGGCAGGGAGTCAGCACGGAAGCACAGTTTTTGAGAACAACAGGAGGAACACCGTCCGGACCGTACGCCTTATTAGTGTTAAGCCCAGAGAGGGTAGAAAGTACATCTTTAGAAGAGATTAGGATATTAGGCATAAGTAAGAGAGAGGAGGGCGGAGAGGGAGGAATAGCACCGGAATCATCCAAGGTGGAGTTTCTAGCAAAAGTTTGAGCGAAGAGTTTAGCTTTGTCAGAGGAAGAAGTGATGGTTGTGCCATCAGAGTGGGAAAGGGGAGGGAAAGACGAGGAAGAGAAATTGTTGGAGAGGTTTTTGGCTAGATGCCAGAAAGCTTGGGAAGAGCTAGAGTTGGATAGTTCAGTGCATTTATTATTGATGAAAGAGTGTTTGGCAAGTCGAAGAACAGATTTGGCTTGATTCCGGGCAGAAACATATGAAGAATGAGAGTCTTGAGTTTTAAGGCGTCGGTACCGTTTGAATGCTTCCTCCTTATTGCGGACAGCAGTAGAACAGGCGTGAGTAAACCAAGATTTTTTAGCATTAGTCTGAGAGAAAGAGAATGGAATGTATGCTTCCATGCCCGATAGGATTACCTCGGTAATGCGTTCAGCACTCTCCGAGGGTCCTCGGCCATGGAAGCAGAAATCATTCCATGGGAAATCAAAGAAGTACTGCCGAAGAGCCTCCCAGTCGGCAGCGCCAAAGTGCCACAAGCGCCGCCGGCTAGGAGGATCGGGTGGCTGTACTGGAGAGATAGGACAGGTGACAGAGATTAGTTTATGGTCGGAGGAGCCCAAAGGAGAGAAAAGATCGACAGTATAAGAAGAAGGGTTAGAAGTTAGAAACAGGTCAAGAATGTTGGGCCGATCTCCGATGCGATCCGGGATACGGGTGGGTTGCTGAACTAACTGCTCTAGGTCATTTAGGATAGAAAAGATGTAGGCTTGTTCACCAGGTGGATCAGTAGTGTGAGAGGAGAGCCATTGGCTCTCATATATATATATATATATATATATATATATATATATAGAGAGAGAGAGAGAGAGAGAGAGAGAGAGAGATTGAGAGTAATGAGTGTATGTTTGAGTGAGGGAGGGGAGGGTTGTATTAAGAGCATAAGGGTTCTTTCATCCATTAACTCATATTCGCATAAATTCAGTTAGTTGGCTGAATGTGGTACTGCCTGTATGGGGGTTAAGGCACGGCCTTCTATATATTCACAACATATATATAGAAGGCCGTGGTTAAGGAGGGGGAGGAGAGAACTGAGGAGAAGAAGAACAAGAAGAAGAAGGAGGAGGAGGAGGAGGAGTAGGTGTGAAGATATAGGATGAAGGACGGAACAGGAATAATTGGCGAGGAAGAGAAAGATTGAATTTGATAAAGAAAGATAAGGAGAAAATAGGCCTACGCAGAGAGAGATAGAGAGAGAGAGAGAGAGAGAAAACATGCACAATACGGAGTAAATGTAAATGGGGTGTGTGGTGAATCATATAGCATCATATGACATAAAATAATAATTTCCCGAATAGGCCTCATCCTATTCATAAATAAAGGGCATGGTAAATTGGGAGGTGTTTAAAACTCCTTGCGACATATATGACGCGATCGCGTCATATGGAACTTATAACCAAAAACTCATATGACGCGATTGTGTCATATGGACTTATCTCCATGCCTCTCCAATAAGTTTATGACGCGATTTTGCGTCATATGAGCTCAGTAAGTCCAATAAGTTAGCTTACGATAAAACCGTTGGTGGCAACCTCAGCCTCTTCCGATAATTCTAACGGCCGCAGTGTTGTTGTGAGTGTAGTGCGAGGCAGTGGCAATGATCCCGGGGCTCCCGCCTCCTCGGACTTATTGGAACATAATATGTCTGAAGGAGTTAAGTAAAAACAGGGATGTCAATTGAAGATTGAAACTAAGAAGTTATGATGGCAAGAACAGTAACTGTTCAAACAAACATAGCTTACAAGGTGAATTTTGAACTATTGACATAAAAGGTTGTATTACTGTATACAAAAATACCTTGGTATTTTATTATTTTTTAGGAAAGATGATAATGTTTTTTCTCTCGTTCAGTAGTGCACAATAGTGTGCTTACTGATACTGTGATACACACACATGTGATCAGAGACAATATATTATATTTTTTTCTTCAAAATATTACAAATATATACAAAAAGGTCAATGATGATGCAAAATAAAACCTGCAAATTCTGATATCTGTGAAATGAGATCTAGTGAGCTCCCTTAAGTTCAGAAACTGAGTATTGGATTTAATTTTACTTAATATAATTCTCAACTCTCCTATTGTTTTCATACTACAAATATCGAGCCTAGTAAACGAAAGTTTATTACAAAAAAACTAGCCACCCTGGCACGAAGCAGAGACAACTAGCCGCTCTGGCACGAAGCAGAAACAACTAGCCGCCCTGACACGAAGCAGAGACAACTAGCAGAGACAACTAGCCGCCCTGGCACGAAGCAGAAACAACTGGCCTCCCTGGCACGAAGCAGAGACAACTAGCCGCCCTGGCACGAAGCAGAAACAACTAGCCTCCCTGGCACGAAGCAGAGACAACTAGCCGCCCTGGCACGATGCAGAGACAACTAGCCGCCCTGGCACGAAGCAGAAACAACTAGCAGAGAAAACTAGCCGCCCTGGCACGAAGCAGAAACAACTAGCCGCTCTGGCACGAAGCAGAAACAACTAGCAGAGACAACTAGCCACCCTGGCATGAAGCAGAGACAACTAGCAGAGAAAACTAGCCGCTCTGGCATGAAGCAGAAACAACTAGCCGCCCTGGCACGAAGCAGAAACAACTAGCCGCCCTGGCAGGAAGCAGAGACAACTAGCCGCCCAGGCACGAAGCAGAAACAACTAGCCGCTCTGGCACGAAGCAGAAACGACTAGCAGAGACAACTAGCCACTCTGGCATGAAGCAGAGACAACTAGCCGCTCTGGCACGAATCAGAAACAACTAGCCGCCCTGGCACGAAGCAGAAACAATTAGCCGCCCTGGCACGAAGCGGAGAAAACTAGCCGCCCTGGCACGAAGAAGAGAAAACTAGGCACCCTGGCACGAAGCAGAAACAACTAGCCTCCCTGGCATGAATCAGAAATAACCAGCCGCCCTGGCATGAAGCAGAGACAACTAGCCACCCTGGCACGAAGCAGAAACAACTAGCCTCCCTGGCATGAATCAGAAATAACCAGCCGCCCTGGCATGAAGCAGAGACAACTAGCCACCCTGGCATGAAGCAGAAACAACAACAGAGACAACTAGCCTCCCTGGCACGAAGCAGAAACAACCAGCCACCCTGGCAAGAAGCAGAAACAACTAGCCACCCTGGCACGAAGCAGAAACAACAAGCAGAGACAACTAGCTGCCCTGGCACGAAGCAGAGACAACTAGCCACCCTGGCACGAAGCAGAAACAAATAGCCGCCCTGGCACGAAGCAGAAAAGACTAGCAGAGACAACTAGCCACCCTGACACGAAGCAGAAACAACTAGCCGCCCTGTCACGAAGCAGAAACAACTAGCAGAGACAACTAGCCTCCCTGGCACAAAGCAGAAACAACTAGCCGCCCTGGCACAAAGCAGAAACAACTAGCCGCTCTGGCACGAACCAGAAACAACTAGCCACCCTGGCACGAAGCAGAGACAGCTAGCTGTCCTAGCACGAAGCAGAAACAACTAGCTGCTCTGGCACGAAGCAGAGACAACTAGCAGAGACAACTAGCCGCCCTGGCATGAAGCAGAAACAACTAGCCTCCCTGGCACGAAGCAGAGACAACTAGCCGCCCTGGCACGAAGCAGAAACAACTAGCCTCCCTGGCACGATGCAGAGACAACTAGCCGCCCTGGCATGAAGCAGAAACAACTAGCAGAAAAAACTAACCGCCCTGGCACGAAGTAGAAACAACTAGCCGCTCTGGCATGAAGCAGAAACAACTAGCAGAGACAACTAGCCACCCTGGCATGAAGCAGAGACAACTAGCAGAGACAACTAGCCACTCTGGCATGAAGCAGAAACAACTAGCCGCCTTGGCACGAAGCAGAAACAACTAGCCGCCCTGGCACGAAGCAGAGACAACTAGCCGCCCTGGCACGAAGCAGAAACAACTAGCCGCTCTGGCACGAAGCAGAAACGACTAGCAGAGACAACTAGCCACCCTGGCATGAAGCAGAGACAACTAGCCGCTCTGGCACGAATCAGAAACAACTAGCCGCCCTGGCACGAAGCAGAAACAATTAGCCGCCCTGGCACGAAGCAGAGAAAACTAGCCGCCTGGCACGAAGCAGAGCAAAAAAAAGGCGCCCTGGCAAGAAACAGAAACAACTAGCCTCCCTGGCATGAGCAGAAACAACCAGCCGCCCTGGCATGAAGCAGAGCCAACTAGCCTCCCTGGCATGAAGAAGAGACAACTAGCCGCCCTGGCATGAAGCAGAAACAACAACAGAGACAACTAGCCTCCCTGGCACGAAGCAGAAACAACCAGCCGCCCTAGCAAGAAGCAGAAACAACTAGCCGCCCTGGCACGAAGCAGAAACAACTAGCAGAGACAACTAGCCGCCCTGGCATGAAGCAGAGACAACTAGCCGCCCTGGCACGAAGCAGAAACAAATAGCCGCCCTGTCACGAAGCAGAAAAGACTAGCAGAGACAACTAGCCGCCCTGACACGAAGCAGAAACAACTAGCCGCCCTGTCACGAAGCAGAAACAACTAGCAGAGACAACTAGCCTCCCTGGTATGAAGCAGAAACAACTAGCCGCCCTGGCACAAAGCAGAAACAACTAGCCGCTCTGGCATGAAGCAGAGACAACTAGCCACCCTGGCACAAAGCAGAAACAACTAGCCGCTCTGGCACGAACCAGAAACAACTAGCCACCCTGGCACGAAGCAGAGACAGCTAGCCGCCCTAGCACGAAGCAGAAACAACTAGCTGCTCTGGCACGAAGCAGAAACAACTAGCCTCTCTGGCATGGAGCAGACAAAACTAGCCGCCCTAGCACGAAGCAGAAACAACTAGCTGCTCTGGCACAAAGCAGAAACAATTAGCCACCCTGGCACGAAGCAGACACAACTAGCCGCCCTAGCATAAAGCAGAAACAACTAGTTGCTCTGTTTCGAAGCAGAAAAAACTAGCCTCTCTGGCATGAAGCAGAAACAACTAGCAGATGCAACTAGCCACCCTGGCACGAAGCAGAGACAACTAGCCGCCCTGGCATGAAGCAGAAACAAGTAGCTGCTCTGGCACGAAGCAGAAACAACTAGCCTCCCTGGCACGAAGCAGAAACAACTAGCAGATGCAACTAGCCACACTGGCACGAAGCAGAGACAACTAGCCGCCCTGGCACGAAGCAGAAACAACTAGCTGCTCTGGCACGAAGCAGAAACAACAACAGAGACAACTAGCCACCCTGGAATGAAGCAGAGACAACTAGTCTCCCTGGCACGAAGCAGAAACAACTAGCCTCCCTGGCACGAAGCAGAGACAACTAGCCTCCCTGGCACGAAGCAGAGACAACTAGCCTCCCTGGCATGAAGCAGAGACAACTAGCCACCCTGGCACCAAGCAGAGACAACTAGCCTCCCTGGCACAAAGCAGAAACAACTAGCCTCCCTGGCACGAAGCAGAGACAACTAGCCTCCCTGGCATGAAGCAAAGACAACTAGCCTCCCTGGCACGAAGCAGAAACAACAACAGAAACAACTAGCCTCCCTGACATGAAGCAGAAACAACAACAGAGACAACTAGCCTCCCTGGCACGAAGCAGAGACAACTAGCCTCCCTGGCATGAAGCAGACACAACTAGCCGCCCTGGCACGAAGCAGAAACAACAACAGAGACAACTAGCCTCCCTGGCACGAAGCAGAGACAACTAGCCTCCCTGGCACGAAGCAGAAACAACAACAGAGACAACTAGCCGCCCTGGCACGAAACAGAGACAACTAGCCTCCCTGGCACTAAGCAGAAACAACAACAGAGACAACTAGCCGCCCTGACATGAAGCAGAAACAACAACAGAGACAACTAGCCGCCCTGGCATGAAGCAGAAACAACAACAGAGACAACTAGCCTCCCTGGCACGAAGCAGAAACAACAACAGAGACAACTAGCCTCCCTGGCACGAAGTAGAAACAATAACAGAGACAACTAGCCGCCCTGGCATGAAGCAGAAACAACCAGCCTCCATGTCACGAAGCAGAGACAACAACAGAGACAACTAGCCGCCCTGGCACGAAGCAGAAACAACTAGCTGCTCTGTTTCGAAGCAGAAAAAACTAGCCTCTCTGGCACGAAGCAGAAACAACTAGCAGATGCAACTAGCCACCCTGGCACGAAGCAGAGACAACTAGCCGCCCTGGCATGAAGCAGAAACAACTAGCTGCTCTGGCACGAAGCAGAAACAACTAGCCTCCCTGGTATGAAGCAGAAACAACTAGCAGATGCAACTAGGCACCCTGGCACGAAGCAGAGACAACTAGCCGCCCTGGCACGAAGCAGAAACAACTATCTGCTCTGGCACAAAGCAGAAACAACAACAGAGACAACTAGCCACCCTGGAATGAAGCAGAGACAACTAGCCTCCCTGGCACGAAGCAGAAACAACTAGCCTCCCTGGCACGAAGCAGAGATAACTAGCCTCCCTGGCACGAAGCAGAGACAACTAGCCTCCCTGGCACGAAGCAGAGATAACTAGCCGCCCTGGCACGAAGCAGAGACAACTAGCCTCCCTGGCACGAAGCAGAAACAACTAGCCTCCCTGGTACGAAGCAGAGACAACTAGCCTCCCTGGCATGAAGCAGAGACAACTAGCCTCCCTGGCACGAAGCAGAAACAACAACAGAAACAACTAGCCTCCCTGACATGAAGCAGAAACAACAACAGAGACAACTAGCCTCCCTGGCACGAAGCAGAGACAACTAGCCTCCCTGGCATGAAGCAGACACAACTAGCCGCCCTGGCACGAAGCAGAAACAACAACAGAGTCAACTAGCCTCCCTGGCACGAAGCAGAGACAACTAGCCTCCCTGGCACGAAGCAGAAACAACAACAGAGACAACTAGCTGCCCTGGCACGAAACAGAGACACCTAGCCTACCTGGCACGAAGCAGAAACAACAACAGAGACAACTAGCCGCCCTGACATGAAGCAGAAACAACAACAGAGACAACTAGCCGCCCTGGCATGAAGCAGAAACAACAACAGAGACAACTAGCCTCCCTGGCACGAAGCAGAAACAACAACAGAGACAACTAGCCTCCCTGGCACAAAGTAGAAACAACAACAGAGACAACTAGCCGCCCTGGCATGAAGCAGAAACAACCAGCCTCCCTGGCACGAAGCAGAAACAACAACAGAGACAACTAGCTGCCCTGGCATGAAGCAGAGACAACTAGCCTCCCTGGCACGAAGCAGAGACAACAACAGAGACAACTAGCCTCCCTGGCACGAAGGAGAAACAACAACAGAGACAACTAGCCACCCTGGCATGAAGCAGAGACAACTAGCCACCCTGGCACGAAGCAGAAACAACTAGCCACTCTGGCACGAAGCAGAGACAACTAGCCGCACTGGCACGAAGCAGAAACAACAACAGAGACAACTAGTCGCCCTGGCACGATGCAGAAACAACTAGTAGAGACAACTAGCCTCCCTGGCACGAAGCAGAGACAACAACAGAGACAACTAGCAGCCCTGGCACGGAGCAGAGACAACTCGCCGCTCTGGCACGAAGCAGAGACAACTAGCCACTCACGAAGCAGAGACAACTAGCAGAGACAACTAGCAGAGACAACTATATCCGCCCTGGCACTGTGACCTACCCGGGCTGTGATGTGAAGAGGAAGAGGAAAGAAGCAGACTATCCCCGACCTATCTCTGTCCCTCTCCTTTCCTCCCCTAGTAAAACTAAAGAGACACACTATTCTTTACCTGGCACCCCTGGAAAGGTGCTAAAGTTTTGAACCAGAGTTACCATAGTATAGAATTTACCTGTTTCCTCTGTGGGATCCCTATTAACGCAAAGGAAACGATTCACTCGTCCCTACTGTCCTTAATACTCATCTGATATATTTATCCCTTAGTTTGTAGTTGATGAACTCCACCGACGTAAATGCCTCCACCCTTACTGCTCGTTATATGAATACTTACTTCACATAACTCACCACCTCCCCAAACATTGCTATCTCTTACAGGTTTTATCATACATTATATTCTTGTAATTTAGCCTCTTACCTTGCCATTAATTGTATTTGTGAAATACTATTACCTTATATTACATGCCCAAGATACGTTTTCCGTTAAATAAATATGACCTATATTTGGGTATCTGTTCTGTGAACAAGTTCCTGCAGGTGACGAACCCCTGTAGATAAAGTGTTCTAGTGAAAACCTATAGATTCACAGCATTTTACAGACATTTCAGTGTTCAGAATTTCTTGAAGACAACTATACACGTGAGGGGTGAGAGCTTACGAGGTGAGGAACAAGTTGTGGTGAGGTGGACAGCAGGAAATTAACCAGATACAAGCGGCAGTAGAAATTTTATGAGGGGAAGACGGTGTGCACAGGAAAAGAGGAGGTACAGTACTTTTATTATTGAAAGGGATAGAGCATGAGTGAAACTAAATTACATTTGGTAGATATATGGGACGCAGAATAAAGCCTTATTTCTCAATCTCTATCCCCCCCTATTTTTTCTTCATAGTGAATAATAAACACATATAATAATATAAATACGGGACAAGAACATTAGAGATCAGTAAAGAGCATAAGCCAGTTTCTATAAAGGGCACAAGACAAGCATCTCGCTTGTCTTATCTAGGCCATATCTTGGTGAATTAATAGTAAAAAATAAAATAAAATAAAAAAATAACACCAGCTTTGTTCAGACAAAAGAAACACAACAGGAATGTATCAAGAGGAACTGGATATCCGATTGGTAAGGCTATACATTTGTCCAGACAAAAGGAACACAACAGGAATGTATCAAGAGGAACTGGATATCCGATTGGTAAGGCTATACATTTGTCCAGACAAAAGGAACACAACAGGAATGTATCAAGAGGAACTGGATATCCGATTGGTAAGGCTATACATTTGTTCAGACAAAAGGAACACAACAGGAATGTATCAAGAGGAACTGGATATCCAATTGGTAAGGCTATACATTTGTTCAGACAAAAGGAACACAACAGGAATGTATCAAGAGGAACTGGATATCCGATTGGTAAGGTTATACATTTGTTCAGACAAAAGGAACACAACAGGAATGTATCAAGAGGAACTGGATATCCGATTGGTAAGGCTATACATTTGTTCAGACAAAAGGAACACAACAGGAATGTATCAAGAGGAACTGGATATCCGATTGGTAAGGCTATACATTTGTCCAGACAAAAGGAACACAACAGGAATGTATCAAGAGGAACTGGATATCCAATTGGTAAGGCTATACATTTTGTTCAGACAAAAGGAACCCAACAGGAATGTATCAAGAGGAACTGGATATCCGATTGGTAAGGCTATACATTTGTTCAGACAAAAGGAACACAACAGGAATGTATCAAGAGGAACTGGATATCCAATTGGTAAGGCTATACATTTGTTCAGACAAAAGGAACACAACAGGAATGTATCAGGAGGAACTGGATATCCGATTGGTAAGGCTATACATTTGTTCAGACAAAAGGAACACAACAGGAATGTATCAAGAGGAACTGGATATCCAATTGGTAAGGCTATACATTTGTTCAGACAAAAGGAACACAACAGGAATGTATCAAGAGGAACTGGATATCCAATTGGTAAGGCTATACATTTGTTCAGACAAAAGGAACACAACAGGAATGTATCAAGAGGAACTGGATATCCAATTGGTAAGGCTATACATTTGTTCAGACAAAAGGAACACAACAGGAATGTATCAAGAGGAACTGGATATCCAATTGGTAAGGCTATACATTTGTTCAGACAAAAGGAACACAACAGGAATGTATCAAGAGGAACTGGATATCCAATTGGTAAGGCTATACATTTGTTCAGACAAAAGGAACACAACAGGAATGTATCAAGAGGAACTGGATATCCAATTGGTAAGGCTATACATTTGTTCAGACAAAAGGAACACAACAGGAATGTATCAAGAGGAACTGGATATCCAATTGGTAAGGCTATACATTTGTTCAGACAAAAGGAACACAACAGGAATGTATCAAGAGGAACTGGATATCCAATTGGTAAGGCTATACATTTGTTCAGACAAAAGGAATACAACAGGAATGTATCAAGAGGAACTGGATATCCAATTGGTAAGGCTATACATTTGTTCAGACAAATGGAACACAACAGGAATGTATCAAGAGGAACTGGATATCCAATTGGTAAGGCTATACATTTGTTCAGACAAAAGGAACACAACAGGAATGTATCAAGAGGAACTGGATATCCAATTGGTAAGGCTATACATTTGTTCAGACAAAAGGAACACAACAGGAATGTATCAAGAGGAACTGGATATCCAATTGGTAAGGCTATACATTTGTTCAGACAAAAGGAACACAACAGGAATGTATCAAGAGGAACTGGATATCCAATTGGTAAGGCTATACATTTGTTCAGACAAAAGGAACACAACAGGAATGTATCAAGAGGAACTGGATATCCAATTGGTAAGGCTATACATTTGTTCAGACAAAAGGAACACAACAGGAATGTATCAAGAGGAACTGGATATCCAATTGGTAAGTCTATACATTTTACACAGACGAATAAAGAAAAGGACGTAAGGGAGGAGGCTTAACCCTTTCAGTATAAGGACGCAATTTGTCCATATATTTTGGTTGATTTTACAATTGTATACAGTTTTAGAAGACCCTCTAGGAATCATAGGAGTAAAATATATTTCAATTAACCCTCTGACTTCCAAAATACCATTCTAAAGATGCTATCACACTGGCTTTTTTCCGTCGTCCTTCATGAAATCCATGATTTGTGTGGATCTTCATCTCTCATTTCGTGATCTTTTTGACAGTCCGCGGTCACTCTAGTAGACCGGAAAATCCTGGTCAAGCCCACGATCATTTAGTACTAAATTCAAATGACCATTTACTGTATAAATGTATCTTTTAAATATAATATTTACAACTGCATTCCGAACTATTCATATAAACATGGACATATATTTATTATTAACTTCACTCCGCTAAATGTTCCTATACACTGATTTTAATGCATGTGATATTAATAATCTCATTCGGTGGCTCATTACGGGAGGGGTCGGCTGTGATCTTGTGAACCGCGGATCAACTCACTCATGGCCATCAGGTGTTTTAGTTGATTATTTATTTATCTATCTATCTATCTATTGCCTGACGCCGTGATCCCCGAAGGGGTGGCCACGAACGAACCGCCCCCATGCACCTCTGTCCCCAGTCAGTCGACGCCCCTCCCCCCAACCAGCACCGCCTTCATTCATGTAGTTCCTCACTCCATCCTTCCACCTCATATTCGGTCTACCTCTCCCCCTCTGTCCCTCCACCTCGCTCTCGTACACCCTCTTAGTCATTCTCTCGCTTTCCATACGTTCCATATGGCCGAACCATCTCAAGTTGTTCCTTTTCACACTTTCCAGCACATCTACCTCCACACCACACCTCCTTCTTACTTCCTCATTAGTCTGTCTATCCCCCATGTAATTCCGCACGCACTCCTTAAGTAATTCATTTCCACTGCTCTCACTCTTGGTCTGAGTCTCTCAACCAACGTCCATGCTTCGCTTCCGTAAGTCAGTGTCGGGATTACCACACTGTCATGCAAGGACTTCTTCACTTCCATACTGACCACCCTATTTCTTGTTACTGCTTTTAGCGTTCCTACAACCCTCTTCCCCTGTTGTACCCTCTCCCGCACCTCTTCATCCATAGTCCCATCTTTACTCAACACACTGCCCAGATACTTAAAAGAGTTGACGATCTCCATAGCCTGACCGTTCAGCTTCACCTCACACTCTGTGACTTCACCCCTTTCGAAGACCATAACCTTGCTCTTCCCCGTATTTACCTTCAAATTCCGTTTTTCGCACACTGTTCCAAACTCATTTACCAGACCCTGCAACTCCCATTCATTATCACTCATCAGAACTGTATCATCCGCAAACAGCAGTATAGGTAGGTTCCACTCAATTCCCTCCCTTTTCAGCGATACACCAACATCCACTGCTCTTGATAGTATTTCTTTCATAACTCCATCCATATAATTTATACAGTAAACAACCACGGGGACATCACACACCCCTGTTTCAAACCAACATTCAGGTCAAAGAACTCGCTCTGCTCACTCTCCACACGTACTGCCGCCTTTGCACCCTCATACATGCTCTTCACTGCTTTCAGCAACTTGCCCTCTACTCCGTATATTCTAAGTACTTTCCACAAACCTTCTCTATCCACTCTGTCATAGGCCTTCTCCAAGTCCATAAAGGCAACATACACCTTTTGTTTCTTCTCCAGATACTTCTCCACAACACAATTCAGGGTAAAAATCTGATCTACACATCCTCTTCCCTTCCTAAAGCCTCCCTGCTCGTCGCCTATCCATTTCTCCGTTCTCACTCTCACTCTCTCAATCACTACCCTACTGTATACCTTCCCTACTACGCTTAGAAGACATATTCCTCGGTGGTTACCACACACTCCTCTTTCCCCTTTGCCCTTATATAGGGGGACTATTATGCCAGTCTTCCAGTCATCGGGTGCACTCCCCTTCTCCCATGCTAGTTTGCACATTTTCCATACCCATTCTATCACTATCTCACCACCATACCTCAACATTTCCCCACACACTCCATCTGTTCCTGGTGCTTTCCCCAACTTCACTCTTTTCATGGCTTCCCACACTTCTGACCTCCTGATCCCCACCTCCTCCTCCACTACTTCTCTTCTTCTCCCTCCCATACCATATCCAGCTATGTTTGCTGGCTCTTCATTCCTTTCATTTAGCAACTCACTGAAGTACTCCCTCCATCTTTCGACTCTCTCTTGCTTCTCGGCTAGCATTCTCCCATTCTTATCTTTCACACCCTTACTGTTTCCCTTGCTACCTTCCCTAACTTTCTTGACTTCTTTCCAGAACAGTTTCTTACTCTCCCTCCATTTTACACTCAGATTCCTTCCAAATTCCTCATCTACTCTTCTCTTACTTTCCTTCACTACTCTCTTCACCACCCTCTTACTCTCCACGTACCTCGCTCGTTTCTGTCTCTCGGAATCTTCATTCCCTCTACTACCCAACCACTCTCTATATGCTTTCTTCTTTTCTTCCACAGCTATTCTTACCTCTTCTGTCCACCATGCTGTACCTTTCACTCCCCTCCCTCTTCTCCTCACTCCACACACCTCCTCACATGCTGCACAGATCTCATCCTTAAACACCTTGCTCATCTCCTCCACTTCCTCCATAACTTCCAGGTCGAACCCACCTAGTCGTCTTTCCACTGCTCTCCTGTACTCCTCCCTGACTTCCTCCTCCTGCAACCTCTCCACCCTCCTCACCATTCCACCCTCCTCTCGCCTCCCTCCCGCTCTCCTCACCCACTTCTTTTGTATCCTAACCTTAGCTACCACTACATAATGATCAGACAGACCCCCTCCAATACCCCTATACACCCTAGCATCCATCACAGATTTCTTCATTCGTTCATCCACACATACATAATCAATCAATGACTTTCGTTCCACCACTGTCTTATCCTTCATTGTCAACATCCGTTTCCACGTGTACCTGTGGATCATTCTGTGTCGGAAGAAGGTGTTGGCTATCCACAGCCTCCTCCCCACACATACGTCCACAAGTGCACTACCATTCCCATTCACCTCTGATGGTACCCCCCACCCTCCCACCACTCCCTCAACTTTCCTATCACCCACCTTACCATTCATATCCCCAATCAGAAATATTCTTTCGTTCTTGTCAAACTTCTCCAGGCACGCCTCCACACTCATCCAGAACTCCTCTTTCTTTCTTTCAAGTATATCCTCTGTCGGGGCATACACGCATACAATCACCCACGTTTGTATTCCTACTTTCATTCTCACCCACACAATCCTTGAACCCACAGACCCATACTCTCTTACACATTCCTTCCATTTGCTACTTACAAACAAACATGCACCTTCTCTCGCTATTCCTTCACTCACTCCAGCACACACACCTATTCCACACTCCCACTCTCTCACATCTGAACCTTTCCATTTGGTCTCTGTCATTCCACATACATCCAGCCTGGCATTCACTAACACTTCCAGAACCTCTCTCTCTTTTGTGCCATCATTCATGCCACTAACATTCCATGTCGCCATTCTCAGAATGTCCGAAGGCATGTCCTTAGTCGGTCGTGGTTCGTCAACGTTGGTTCCGTCCGCATCCGAGGCTGTTCGTTCGTTTTTTTTTGCTTAGATATTTTTTCCGGGTGGGGGTCGCAAGCCCACCGACCCAACCTCTTTAGTCGCCTCTTACGACACGCAGAAGGCACGTGGGGCATATTCTATTCCCTAACCCCCAGGGGGTTACAAATGTACATCTGCTACAATAAACTGTTATTTTCTTTTTTTTCTTATAGTTTTAAATCTAATCACTAATAAGATGTTTTATCTTCTTTCTATTCTACCCCAACGTAACAATGTCTAAAATACGCTATATATTCAAATGCATGTTCTCTCTCTCTCTCTCTCTCTCTCTCTCTCTCTCTCTCTCTCTCTCTCTCTCTCTCTCTCTCTCTCTCGATGAATGGGCCTCTGCCTCCACCTACAGTAATCTGCCTCTCAGAGTTAGGAATAAGCTAGGACCCAACCTGCCGGATTTTCGCCAACAAGTAGACGAAGCAATAGCCATTAAGGATGACTCGTGTAAAGATATAAACACTTACGAGCTCCAAAGAGCCCTATCCAACAACAAAAGTAGTGCCCCAGGGGAGGATGGGATAACATATCCCATTCTACGTGCAATGACAGAGGTTGCAGGCAATCCATTGCTGGATTTCTTTAACCTTAGCTATCGCAACAGTGTCATCCCTCCTGACTGGAAAAGAGCTGTCAATAATTCCTGTACCCAAGGCTGGTTCTGTTACAGCCATGAGACCTATATCACTTCTTTCTTGTTATTGCAAGACAATTGAAAGGATTGTCCTTAATAGGCTACTGCACAAAATAGAGTCACAATTGAGCCCGCATTTGAATGGCTACATCAAAGGCAGAAGTACAATGTCCTGTATCACATCATATCTCTCTAACCATAGGTGTAACTTTACTGTATTTTTAGATTTAAAGGGTGCATTTGATGTAGCAAACAGGGATGTAATACTTTGCGAGTTGGCGAAAATGGGTGTAAAAGGTAAACTATTGGGCTGGATCAAGGAATACCTCAGCAATAGAAGTGCATATGTCGTCTTTCAAGGTAAAAAGTCTGAAGTACGTAAGCTTGAGCTGGGTACACCACAGGGGGGAGTATTAAGTCCAATACTATTCAACATATTAATGCACATTATTGTTAGACTCAAATTTCCCAGAGGAGTGATCTGTGAAAGCTATGCTGATGATATTTTGATCCAGGCCGATAGTCACAGGGACATGCAACGTGCCCTAGACTTGGTAGGAGAAGCTTGTGACCAATTAGGCCTGGTAATATCAACAAACAAAACAAAAGCCATAACAAAAGGTTGGAATCGTAACAAGCCTCTAAATCTTCATGGTAATGTACTGGAGAGGGTAGACTATTATAAATATCTGGGAGTGTATGTTGGGGGACTACAGGGTAATAATGCTGAATTTAATCATGTAATGACCACCTGTAAAAGACGACTAAGGCCCCTTAAAGTAATGTCATGGAAAGGCTTGGGTGCCTCCATCACTATCCTCAGGACCATGTACATTGCCTATATTAGATCAGTAATTGACTACCATGCACCTGCTCTCTCCTGTCTACCTGCTAATCAGATCGAAAAACTTGACAAACTGCAAAATGAGGCCATGAGACTTATTTTTGGATGTCCGAGAAATGTCAAGGTAAAAAATCTTAGATATGAGTTAAATCTATCGTCCATCACTGATAGAATAAAAGAAACAAATATGATAATAGGCATACGAACACTGAGAGACGACAGAGAAACACGACCTAAGACTGCACTAATTTTTTTTTTTTTTTTTTTCTATGTGATTGAGGGAGGCAAAAGGCATAACTGCCTATAGCGAGTGCCTCCCCCATAGTTGAAAGAGTGACAGGGCCAAAATCAAGGGACGTTCGAGCCAAAATGCCTGGACACACGGAGTTTGAAGCAATTTAAGTCATAGGAAGAGGGAAAGACTGATTCTGGGAGAGAGTTCCAGAGCTCAGATGTAGAGTAGAAGAAAGTTTGAGAGTAACGTTTCACTCTTGGGTTGGAGAGTTGCACAGAGTAGGGGTGGGATTGAGTTGCAAGACGGGTACCACGTGCCCTACGTAAAGGAGGTGGTATGCACTGGGATAGCTCTGAGGAACACTGATTATTATAGTAGCGATAGAATAGCGAGAGAGATGCAACATTGCGGCGAAGAGAGAGAGATTGCAGAGAGTTGGTGAGTGGACGGGAGTTAATGATACGAAAGGCCTTCCTTTCAACTTTGTCTAGGAGAGCGGTGTGAGAGGAACCTCCCCACACATGTGAACAATACTCAATACAAGGGCGCACTATGCCCCTGTACAGAGCAAGAAGCTGTGCAGGGGAAAAGAACCCCCTAAGGCGGTTGAGCACACCCAGCTTCTGGGAGGCTGCCTTAGCAAGACTGGTAATATGGTCCTTCCAAATGAGAGCAGAAGAAAAAGAGACACCAAGAATATTGAGAGAAGATGAAGGGTTGATTTTTGTATTGTTGAAGAATAAGGGATAGTCCGCTGGGAGATCCTGACGGGTAGATAGATGGAGAAATTGGGTTTTGGAAGCATTAAAATTAACAAGGTTTTCTCTGCCCCAATTGGAAATAGTATTTAGATCAGAATTTAAGAGTTCTATGGCTTCATTACGTTTGTCGTTGAGGGATTGCTGGCTGGGACGTTCTGAAAAACTAATGGAGTAGTGTAAGGTTGAGTCGTCTGCGTATGAATGGATGGGAATTAAGGTACAGTTAAGGAGATCATTTATAAAAATTAGAAAGAGAATAGGAGATAGGACAGAGCCCTGAGGAACACCGGAGTTTATAGGGTGAGGAAGTGAACAATGGCCGTCCACAACCGCAGCTATGGAACGGCCGGAAAGGAAATTAGAGACAAAGGCACAGATGGAGGGATAGAAACCGAAGGAGGGTAGTTTAGAAATTAAAGATTTATGCCAGACTCTATCGAAGGCTTTCGATATGTCTAGTGCAATAGAAAAAGTCTCACCGAAGTCCCGAAAGGAGGATGACCAAGAGTTAGTAAGATATGAAAGAAGATCACCAGTAGAGCGACCCTTAAGGAAGCCATACTGGCGATCTGAGAGCAGATTATGAGAAGAGAAATGCTTAAGAAATTTGGAAGCAAGAATAGTTTCAAAAACTTTAGAAAGACAAGAGATAAGAGCAATTGGACGATAGTTGGAGGGTTGAGAGCGGTCACCCTTCTTTGGGACAGGTTGAATGTGAGCAAACTTCCAGCATGAAGGGAAGACGTTAGAGGATAGACAGAGACGAAAGAGTTTGCCTAGGCAGGGAGTCAGCACGGAAGCACAGTTTTTGAGAACAACAGGAGGAACACCGTCCGGACCGTACGCCTTATTAGTGTTAAGCCCAGAGAGGGTAGAAAGTACATCTTTAGAAGAGATTAGGATATTAGGCATAAGTAAGAGAGAGGAGGGCGGAGAGGGAGGAATAGCACCGGAATCATCCAAGGTGGAGTTTCTAGCAAAAGTTTGAGCGAAGAGTTTAGCTTTGTCAGAGGAAGAAGTGATGGTTGTGCCATCAGAGTGGGAAAGGGGAGGGAAAGACGAGGAAGAGAAATTGTTGGAGAGGTTTTTGGCTAGATGCCAGAAAGCTTGGGAAGAGCTAGAGTTGGATAGTTCAGTGCATTTATTATTGATGAAAGAGTGTTTGGCAAGTCGAAGAACAGATTTGGCTTGATTCCGGGCAGAAACATATGAAGAATGAGAGTCTTGAGTTTTAAGGCGTCGGTACCGTTTGAATGCTTCCTCCTTATTGTGGACAGCAGTAGAACAGGCGTGAGTAAACCAAGATTTTTTAGCATTAGTCTGAGAGAAAGAGAATGGAATGTATGCTTCCATGCCCGATAGGATTACCTCGGTAATGCGTTCAGCACTCTCCGAGGGTCCTCGGCCATGGAAGCAGAAATCATTCCATGGGAAATCAAAGAAGTACTGCCGAAGAGCCTCCCAGTCGGCAGCGCCAAAGTGCCACAAGCGCCGCCGGCTAGGAGGATCGGGTGGCTGTACTGGAGAGATAGGACAGGTGACAGAGATTAGTTAGAATTGTTGAATTGAATTAGCTACTTAGAATAGATGACTTAAAAGGCAGGGACTGGCCACATGTAACTGCTGCTGACATTCTTGACTACCAGCTTACAGACTACTATATCGGTGACTGGCAACTGACTGACCCCACCCCGCCCACCCAGCTTACAGACTACCATCCAGATGACCGGCAATTGAGTGTCCCCCTTCCGCCCTGGGAAGAGGCCACTATTGAGATTATAGTGACACAACTCGACACAAAAAAGTCTGAGATCCCGTCCTACGCTCTGAAGACAAACTTTATGTCACTAATAGAAGATATGACAGATGAGAACACTGATCAGGTATACTGTGACGGCTCACTTAACACCGTAACTGGGAGGGCAGGAGCTGCCATCACTATTATGAGTGGTGGCAACTTTGCTCAGGAAGACGATGAACTATCCAGGCTACAGGACTGGGCCTCCTCCACTCAAACTGAGCTGGTGGCAATAGCGATGGGAATTGGGAGTATCTTTCGAAGGGGAAAGAATATTCTTATCCTATCTGACAGCAGGGCGGCCTTGGAAGCTATCTCTAGCCCCCAACCCACCTATCCTTTCCTTGTACAAGATATCAGACGGGGGATAAAATGTGTAAGGGAGAAGGGGCTAGGGGTCAAATTTGCCTGGATTCCTTCACATGTAGGCATCCCAGGCAATGAAAGGGCAGATAAGCTTGCCAAGGAGGCCTCAGAGAAAGAAGAACCTGATCATATTCTTGAACTGTCATTGAAACAAATGAGAACTATAATTAAAAAGACACAAGAAGAAAGAGTGGATGAAGACAGAGCTAGACATCATAATACCAGCCGATCTATAAACTACTACAATAAAGTAGCATTTACGACCAAATACACCTATGGTAAACGTACAACGAGTAGGTGGGTAGACTCAGTACATGCAAGAATAAGGCTTGGCTATTGTTATCCATGGCAGCTGAATTGGCAGGTAGAAGAAGAGCACAGGCAATGTAGGGTTTGCAGAGCTCCCAACAAACACTCTCTCGAGCACTATATCTTGGAATGCCCAATGATTAGGGAATACAGGAATAATCAGTTAACCACAATTGAGGATCAAGCAATATACATGCTAAAGAATAACGTAATCAATAACATACTAAAAAAACACAAGAACTTTGCCCCCCCACAATAATATGTACTGTAAACATGAAACATGAACCTTATAAGTATGCACCCCTTGCCCTCCACACATCTCTTCTTTCTTACAAGGTCACACTTAAACCCTTTGTAACGCCCTCTATACGATTTCATATTTTCATTGATCATGTCACACTTATAATATCAGTCAGTATTTCTTTACTTATCACTGCTATTCTCATTTAATAGATTGACAATGTACAGTATATACATATCCCTCTGAGCCTCTAACACAGCTTTTATTTAAATAATCTGTTAAGTGCCAATTCATATCCTTTTGCAAGCCAATATACATGACCCTTGCATATGTAAGCAACATAATTGTCCTCAATATTCTTTGCTAATGGTTTGATCTACAATTAAGTACCTTCGGATATGCGGCATATCCATCCCGGAGGACTACTAGTATCTTCCTTATGAATATTGTTTTGCTACTAAACTTAATTGAATCTTGATCTTTGCACGTATACAGTTTCCTTCCCTACGTATTGATATGTTGTGTCAGGTACGATGAAGCGATACTGCCGATATCTGTAGACTTGCGTTCGAATTCAAACTTTCCCTTTTAAGATTTTTTTTTTTTTTTTTTTTTTTTTTTTTTTTTACCATATTTATCTTCAGTACTATCGCTGGCCTTAAACAACTTATTTATATGTAGTATGTCCCACCCTCCCCAGCACACACACACACACACACACACACCTCCTCTCTCACACTTTCCTCCTCCCTGTAGTACCTTACCTCCTCCTCCTCCCCCCCCCCCTACTCCTCCTCCTCTCCCACCCATTCCTCTACCTCCTACAAAACCCCTAACCATACTGCTGTATTGTCCTCAATATTCTCGGCTAATGGCTTGATGTACAAGTACCTCCGGATATGCGGCACTGTCCCTCCCGGAGGACCACTTGCACCTTCCCTCCGAATATTATTTTATGGAAATAAAATAATTTGAATGTGAATCTGAATTTGTGTGGCTGTGTGTTTTGGGTGCTGGGGCAATGCCTTCTCTATACATAATTATGTATAGAGAAGGCATTGGCTGGGGTCTGGTGACTGGGTCACGACGGGTAGGGTCCCTCTAGGATGTTTAACTTAAGAAGGGACATACACACACACACACCTCCCCTCTCACACTTTCCTCCTCCCTGGAGTACCTTACCTCCTCCTCCTCCCCCCCCCCCTACTCCTCCTCCTCTCCCACCCATTCCTCTACCTCCTACAACCCCCTCCCTCTCTCCCATAACCACACACCCTACTAAATATTATATTACTATCGGCATGTAAACTTCTCCACTGGTCATATTGCGCTAACTATCCCCTCAATAACCATTATTGTAATAAGAATTTGAACCATGTAACTCATCTTTGTAAAATATTTGTATTACTATAATTCCATTATAACTTCGGTAGTTGGTAATATTAGTCACATTATGTATGTGACTCTTGTATTCAGCTAACTATGACCTCAATAACCGTTGATGTAATGAAGAATGTGAAGTGTCCCTCATATGATTGTAATATATTTGTGGTACTATTATTGCATAATAATTAATGTAGTTCGAAATATTAGTCACATCTTGTATGTAATAATTGTATTCAGCTACCTATGATCTCAATAACCATTGATGTAAGAAAACATGAATGGCCTCCTCATATGAGTGCACTAGTTTTGTAGTGCTATTATTTACCTGTCAATTAATAATTCAGTCACTTTTTTTTTTTTTTTTTTTTTGAGCACGTATATACAGCATATGTGGCAATCAAATGAGGAAACTATAATAACACCAGACGACGATACTGTTGTTACAGTAGAATAATGGCTCTTTGAGCAGTATGTATTGCCTTACCAGTGGTTGTCCCCTTATTATTATTATTATTTTATTATTATTATTGAAATACCACAGGAACGAAAATTCCTGGGAGCGAAATTTCCACCCCCAACGAGATCCCTCTCTTTCTACCACCTCCCTCCACATGTTACACGTCTCGTTAATCACAGTCTTCTAATATACAAATCACATTTCCTTACCCCCTGACATTCTTGAAATACCCACTAAGTATATTCAATTAGATACCAACCATGCAGACTATGATACGTTCGTTGTGTATGGGTACGAGGCGATCTCAAGACACCTTAGCTCCCAGTGCACAACGAACCGGATCATGATTATGTCCGCCTGTATTAAATTATGTATTATGTTGATTTATACCATTGCCTATTTTTGTAATAATTGTATTCAGCTAACTATGATCTCAATAATCATTGATGTAATGAAAATATGAATAGTCTCCTCATACGATTGCACTCGTTCTGTAGTGCTATTATTTACAACCTGTCAATTAATAATTCAGTCACTACACTTTTTTTTTTTTTTTTTTTTTTTTAATACAGACCATGTGACAATTAAATGAGGAAACTATAATAACACATCTGAATAATGCCAACCTGACTTATAAACACAAATATGAATGTAACCAGACGACGATGCTGTTGTTTCAGTGGAATAATGGCTCTTTGAGCAGTATGTATCGCCTTACTAGTGGTTGTCCCCTCACAGGATGGGGGGCGCTGCTCAATAAACTCGCCCCTCGGGGCAAAATCAAATCAAATCTCTCTCTCTCTCTCTCTCACCACAAAAGTCAAACAATTCTCCGCACATTTTCCTTCTAAAGTCTTGTGATTTATACAGCACATTGTCCCTCGCTCTCGCGGGCACAAACCTTCACAGAACCAATAGTAAAACACATTACATTCCAACCAAGGTCCAAGGGAAAGAGAGAAAGAGAGAGTGAGAGTGTGTGTGTGTGTGTGCAACCAATAGACGGGTGGGAAGAGTCAAAGGCAGTCAGTAGTGTGATAGAAAGAGTGCAACTTGTAGACGAGTGAGGAGAGTTGAAGGCAGACATTAATGAGAGAGAGAGAGAGAGAGAGAGAGAGAGAGAGAGAGAGATTCACTGAACAGAGCCAGTCGACTAGATCGCATTTTGTTGATATTTCCGAAAGCAGTTTACTAATTCATGGCATTCCTTTTGAACTCGAAACTGTAAATGTGAAAGTACTATTTGGGTGCGTGTGTTTATTTATTTGTTTATTTTTGTTTTTCCTATATTCCAACTACTCCCTCTCGGGCATAGGCTGAGAGCCTGCACATCCAACCGCTCAACACGGTGAAGCCCGTGAGGTCTTGTTCCAGTCTAGGGAGTGAGACACGTGAAGCATTAGAGTTCAACTCACGGGTCGAAGCAGCCCCATCTCTGAAGCTGCTTCGCCTTCGTGCTTCACTGTCTCACCACCTAGACTCGGACGCCCACTCTCTTACACAGTGTATGAACAGTATATTCGGCAAATTATTAAGTTTGGCTTAGCGTGGATTCTCTAG
Source organism: Lithodes maja (assembly GCA_037953745.1). Taxonomy (NCBI): domain Eukaryota; kingdom Metazoa; phylum Arthropoda; class Malacostraca; order Decapoda; family Lithodidae; genus Lithodes; species Lithodes maja. The sequence goes on along the minus strand of JBAKBP010005751.1, from coordinate 11,418 downwards.
AAAATGTATCTAAACCAGGCTTAAGGGGAAACTGACTGCTTTTTTGGCCTATAAATGCATTCATGTGTAAATTCTTAGTTTCCTCGCTAGACATCCCTCAAACTTAGAAAAACATCCCCTAGATCCCCCCTCAAGATAATTTGTACTTTTTCGGTAGAAAATTGTACCGCCGAAGGTCAGTTCCGCTTACAATTACAGGCTCGCTATCGCTCACCAGGGAAAATCGACACCTAAATGGCACGATAGGTCTTAAAATTTATAACGAAATGGGACGAAAGATCTTAAAATCGTCAAACAAATGGGCCGAACGTCTAAATATTTAAAAGATAATAGGACTAAACACGAGGGAGAAAGGACACCATAAAAACGGTCTGCCTCCCTCCCCTTGATCTTTCGGAATTCCTCTCCTTTTGCCTAGCCTATTACTTGGGCGATTTTTCGATGGTACGCGGTCATGTTCTGGTGAATATAGACAGGTTCGCCCAGTACCGTCGTTGATATATATATATATATATATATATATATATATATATATATATATATACTGTATAATATAGTCCGGTAATTTTTGAGCTTTATTTAGGTTTGTAATCGCGCCGCATCAGTCAATGAGTATAATTTATCGAGAGTTTTTTATCAGGATCATAGGCTCTTTCCATCGGCCAATCAGCTTACAGCCCCACCACCTGCCTCTCCAATACCATGGCCACCAACAATATTACCTGTGGTACTGTCAAATGGTACAATTATAAGGCAGGCTATGGCTTCATAACTACGAAGAGTAACGAGGATGTCTTCTGCCACCACACCAACATTATCAACAACAACAGCAAGAAGAAAGCCTCACTAAGAAATGGTGAAACAGTGACTTTTACCATCAAAACAGGGAGACAGGGACGTGAAGCTACCAACATCACAGGCCCTGAAGGAGCTCCAGTCAAGGGCTCCTCTTTCTCCCAACGGAATGCTCCACCAGAGTCGACACCACCTACAACTACAGCAGATGGGGAAGCAGTACTGAGGGCCAAGATCTTTGCCTGTATTCAGTCAGCCATGGCCATTGCTGGACCAGACAAACACCAACTCTGCCAGCTAATCCCCTGTCTGTTGTCACACAACAATCTTCCCACCATCACCATACCTCAGAAGGCCTTCTCAGCGACCCCTGCAAACATCAAAAGGGCGTCAACAAAGAAGAAGCCCCCCAAGACACAAGATCGAGTTCCAGAACTACAGGAATCTCCAACTCTTCACATCCATGAAGAACACCAAGAAGAGGACGAGACACAAATGGAACCCGAGGAAGCCAGAGCATCATCATCACCACCAACTTCCCCCAACACCAAGCCAAAATCGCCCAGAAAGAGATCCCCAGGACCACTCCTTCCCCTCCCGACAAACCCGGAGACAATAACAAAAATCGCCAAGGAGACGGAATCGGGAGAAGACACCATCGAGCTTGCAGAACTAACACTGGGCAGTATTGGATTTATCTGTGACGTCTTTGAACAAGATCCCGACGTTATGAGGAAAGCATATTATTATATTAATCAAGAAGACTTGGAACGAACTCTCACAGATGAAGGAAAAAACAAACTGAAAGCAAGACTCAACAGATCAGATATAGACATCCCTAAGTTAAAATCATTCTTATCAGCACTTTAGTAACCTAAGTACAACAATAAAGCATGAATGAAAGTTTTTAAAAAAATGACTAGACAAACAAAATAAAGTAATAAACATCCCTCAACAACAGCAAGGTGGACGGCCCACTAACTTTTCTCTTACACTGTATTTCATCTTTCCTACTTTCTCTTCCCTCCACCCACTCTGAGGTGCCTCTCTTCCCCCCCTACCTTTAAAAAAAAAAAAAAAAAAAAAAAAAAAAAAAAAAAATCAGGTTTAGGTTCTGGTGTTTGAGAACGTAAAATTTTGCTTAATACAGAATCAATATACCGTACTCATTGCACCATCTCAATAACGTATGTCCTTGTTATACGGCATAATATCGTCTACTCTTAAGCCGGTATCACACAGGCGCTTTTTCCTTCAACATTATTGCTCAGCACTGGTCTGGAAGCTAATGAGATCAGCATTTTAACTTTCGGTGACCTAAATTCATCTATCACCAGTCTAGTAACCGATACCAGTGCAAATTATTCCAGAAACGTTGCCAGACAAAATTTGATTATCGAATGTTGACTATAAAAGCTCTCGTGTGATACCGGCTTTAGTCAGAATCAAAGGTAAAATTGCGTCATCATGCTGTAGGGGTTAAAGTAAATATCTTAGGAGGGGGCATATGTTTTTTTGGACCTCTTTCTCTCTCGTCTTTAACCCCATTAATTTTGAGATTCTAGGACGTTCGCCCCATTAGTTTGGCGATTTAAATAGCTTTCACCACATTTAATTGTCAATATTAAGACTTTGCGTGCCATTTAGATGTTGATTTTTTCCTGGACAACGATACCGAACTTTACATTTTAGGAGGAACCAGCCCTCGGCCGGGACATATGAAGGGGGGTCTATTTTTTTATTTTTTATTTTTTTAAAGCTTGATGGAGGTCTAGCGAATAAAAAATATATATATAATACATAAATAGAAAGACCTAACAATATACATTAACCGCTAAACCATATACCGGTACCATTAACTTATTCAGCACGATGGCGTCATATTAACTTAATAATGACTAACATTATACAATTATCTTTAGCTTGGGAATATTCTACCTGGGAAGTGATGAAATGAAAACTGTCTCCCATCCTTTCCTAAGCTGCAGAAAATCGTGACATGGTAGCCTAGCACCAAACAAAAATAAAAATAAATAAACAAATAAAAATAAATAAATAAATAAAGAAGATGATGACAAATTTCTCCAATCCTATCCTAAGCTACAAATAGTCGTTAATATGATAGCAAAAAAAAAAAAAAAAAAAAAATCAATAAAATAAAATAGGCTAAAATAAAAACGTGATGATGCAAACAGTACTATCTCCAATCCCTTCCTAAGCTGCATATAATCTTTGCATGATAGCCAACATAGAATAAAAAGAGGCGTCATCATATGCATAGGGTAAATTTATTGGACGATTTCTTTTTTTTTTCCCTAAGTTACCTCCCTAGACACCAATCAACCTTAAACAAATATCCCTAACATCCCCCTTCTGGATAATTTTGTACATTTTTCAGTAGAAAAGTATCCCGGCCAAAGACCGGCTACTCTTATATTACAGGCTCGCTATCGCTCGCCAGGGTTAAATCGACCGATAGATGACACGAAAGGTATAAATATTGACAAAGAAATGGGGGTGAAAAGGCCTTATAATCACCAAACAAATAAGCCGAACATCTTACAATCTGAAAACTAATGGGGCCAAACAGGAGGGAGAAGGGGGGCCAGCAAAAAACAACTATCCCCCCTTAACCCCTTCTGTACCGGTGATGTACTTTTCATTGTATTCTGCCAACTATTAGACGATTTTGGTCGGCTAGGAAGGTCGTCTACCCATTAAAAGGATAGTCTATCTCAATTAATCATTTTAGCTACCATATATCCTTCCTAAGCTTCATAAAATCGTCTAAAAGTAGCTGAAATAAAGTAGGTGTGCAGTTTTCGCATTACCAAAAAAAAAAAAAAAAAAAAAAAAAAACAATGCGACCTATAATTCTGCAAGTAGTATTGAATCTCTTAGGTAAAATCGGTTTATATATATATATATATTGTAATCGCGCCTCATCAGTCAATGAGTTTAATTTATCGCGAGTAATTATCAGATTAATGATCAAGTTATGGTTATCACTAATTTGTTTTTAATTCAGAATCAAAATACCTATTACCGTTCTCATTGACTCCTCTGAATAATGTAATCAATATAGCGTACTCATTGAACCATCTGAATAACGTATGTCTTAGTTATAATGCCTAATATCGTCTACTCTTAGTCAGAATCAAAGGTAAAATTGCGTCATCGTGCTGTAGGGGTTAAAGTAAATATCTTAGGAGGGGGCATATGTTTTTTGGGACTTCTTTCTCTCTCGTCTTTAACCCCATTAATTTTGAAATTCTAGGCCGTTCGCCCCATTAGTTTGTCGATTTAAATAGCTTTCACCACATTTAATTGTCAATATTAAGGCTTTGCGTGCCATTTAGATGTTGATATTTTTTCTTGGACAACGATACCAAGCTTTAAATTTTAGGAGCAACCAGCCCTCGGCCAGGACATTTTTCTACCAAACAAATGTACACATTTATCTTGAAGGGGTTGTCTAGGGTGTTTTTTGTTTAAAGCTTGATGGAGGTCTAGCGAATAAAAAATAAATATATAATACATAAATAACTAGACCTAACAATATAATTAGACCTAACAATATAATTAGACCTAACAATATAATTAGACCTAACAATATAATTAGACCTAACAATATAATTAGACCTAACAATATAATTAGACCTAACAATATAATTAGACCTAACAATATAATTAGACCTAACAATATACATTAGCCGCTAAACCATATACCGGTACCATTAACTTATTCAGCACGATGGCGTCATATTAACTTAAGGGGAGATTTCTACTTGAGGGACTTTTTTCTTGACCCCTTTCTCCCTCATGTTTAGCCCCATTGCTTTTGATATTATAAAACGTTTGCCCCATTAGTTTAGCGATTTTAAGAACTTTCATCCCATATTAAGACCTTTCGTGCAATTCGGGTGTCTATTTTATCCTGGCGAGCGATAGCGAGCCTGCAATTTAAGAGGAACCGGCCTTTGGCCGGGACATTTTTCTACCGAAAAATGTACAAATTTATCTTGAAAGGGACTCAAGGGGATGTAATTTTAAGCTTGATGAAGGTCTAGGGAACAAACTAAATACCTCCCCTTAACTTAATAATGACTAACATTATACGATTATCTTTAGCTTGGGAATATTCTACCTGGGAAGTATATTCTACCTGGGAAGTATATTCTACCTGGGAAGTATATTCTACCTGGGAAGTATATTCTACCTGGGAAGTATATTCTACCTGGGAAGTATATTCTACCTGGGAAGTATATTCTACCTGGGAAGTATATTCTACCTGGGAAGTATATTCTACCTGGGAAGTATATTCTACCTGGGAAGTATATTCTACCTGGGAAGTATATTCTACCTGGGAAGTATATTCTACCTGGGAAGTATATTCTACCTGGGAAGTGATGAAATGAAAACTGTCTCATGTAGTGGTGGATTGTGTTCTTTTATTTCATAAATTTTAATTTAGTAAGTGTTGTTTCCACATAGCGATTTTGATAAGTTAATTTGACTTTATAATGTCTTTGTCCCAGTTTTGGTTTGTTTAGTTTGCAAGTTTTACATTTTTATCCTTTCCTAAGCTGCAGAAAATCGTTGCATGATAGCCTAGCACAAAACAAAACTAAAATAAATAAATATATAAATAATTAAGATGATGAACAATTTCTCCAATCCTATCCTAAGCTGCAAATAGTCGTTAATAGGATAGCCCAAAAAAAAAGAAAAAAAGAAAAGAAAAATCAATTAGATTAAATAAAATAAAAACGTGATGAAAGTGGGGCAATTTAGCATAACAATTGTGCATTTTGTGAGGAAAGCACCAAATTTGGCACACTAGTAGACTATCCTATTATGAACAGATTTGGATATTGGGCCATCTCAAATTCAGTCCCTGATGGCTGTGGCAGCCCCCTTTCAATTACTTTCCATAAGAGTTCTTAAGCACTAATTTTTGCCCCAAACTGTATACCATGGTAGAGATGTCAATCTAGTCTCAAATGACTCGTATGGACATGGGTAACAACATATATTCAGACAATGTTTGGCTAATGTTGACCGTTTGACTTGTACTGGTCCCTGTAGTTCAACAAAGTGGCAAATGGCAACAATACTTACCAATTTGTGGCATGATGATAAACTACAGCAGACTGTACTAATCAAACAGTCAACATTAGCTAAACAATGTCTGAATATATGTTGTTACCCATGTCCAGATGAGTAATATATGTTGTTACCCATGTCCAGATGAGTAATATATGTTGTTACCCATGTCCAGATGAGTAATATATGTTGTTACCCATGTCCAGATGAGTAATATATGTTGTTACCCATGTCCAGATGAGTAATATATGTTGTTACCCATGTCCAGATGAGTAATATATGTTGTTACCCATGTCCAGATGAGTAATATATGTTGTTACCCATGTCCAGATGAGTAATTTGAGACTAGTTTGACATCTCTATCATGGTATACAGTTTGGGGAAAATATCAGTGCTTAAGAACTCTTATGGAAATTAATTGAAAGTGGGCTGCCAAAGCCAATGTAGAGTAAACCTATCATGGGTCACTATCTAATTTTGATTATATTGACTATTTGATTGCGTGTGCCAATTTTGATACTTTTATCACGAAATGCACAATTCCCACAAATTCTGCCACTAAGCTGCCCCACTTATAATTAGTCCCCTTTAACTTTTTTCTCAACCAAATCAAATTGTCACTTTCTTTGACCATTATTGGACCTTGATTTGTAAATAAACTTTCACTGTCAACCTGCATTTCTCTCCAGTAAAGCAGATATGTATCATAACAGTAACCGCTGGCGGCCATTTTAAAAAATTGCTGCCACAGCCATCAGGAGCTGAATTTGAGATGGCCCAATATCCAAATCTGTTCATAATATGATAGTCTACTAGTGTGCCAAATTTGGTGCTTTCCTCACAAAATGCACAATTGTTATGCTATATTTACCTTAGCTGCCCCATTAACCGATACAGAAGGAATTAAGATAGTATGTAGCCTCCCAATGGGTAGACGTCCTTTCTAAGCTGAATATAATCGTCTAATAGTTTGTCAGAATTAAGTAACACCCCGTTCTTAAAATTAATCATCAATTACAAACCCCAATGCACTTGAATAAACTAATGAAAGCATATGGTCCTCCCGGGATTCGAACTCGGGACACCACACCCAGAACATAAGATTTTTTTTTTCTTTCTATATTCCAACTACTCCCTCTCGGGCATAGGCTGATAACCTTTACACTCTACCGCTGAACACGGTGAGGCCCGTGAGGTCTTGCTCCAGTCTAGGGAGTGAGATATGCGAAGCAACTCCATCTCTGAAGCTGCCTCGCCTCTGCGCTTCACAGTCTCATCCCCCACACTCGGACCCTCACTCTCAGAACGCCACCTATTGAGCAATTAACTCACTAGGCATTTCCCCCCTGTAGCATATTTTTTAATATGGGAATATTCATACAATGTTATTTAATTAGGGAACAATGAGGGTATTTTTTTTGGCATTTCGGTGTGCTGTGGTAATGCACTGATACTAGGTACAGCACTAATTCCATCCCAATAATATCTTCCCATTTGACATATTGGGATTCGAACCCGGGTCCATTGGATTACCAGTCCAGTGGCAAGACCACTCCGCCACACCTCCCCTAAACCATTACACCACCAACACAGAGTACAGAAGCGGTTAATGTTTAAACTACCGGTATAATAAGAGACCCTCTGTAATGCATTCTATATTCAACTCGTAATTCGCACTCTCAAAATATTTTACATTTGTGGTATGATAATAATAGTGTTAATTAGCAACAAATTATCATGCATTAAAAGTAATTAATCCACTATGGCCCGCGAATTTAGTATTAAACTTTACCCCGTATAATATTTATATTTAAATTATGACCAGAAATATTGTGGACATAATAGGAACGATATACCGGTACGTTATTATTATTATTATTATTATTATTATTATTATTATTACTGTGGTTGTTGTTGTTGTTGTTGTTATCAGCACCTTCACCACTACTACTAATGCAACTACAATTACTAGTGCAATAATTTCTGAATGATATTTTAAACTATTTCTAAACATAACATGCATTTAACCCAAGGGCTGCACCACTCCTACATTACGCTCCTTCCGGTAGATAGCGCATTCAAAAATGAAAAATAACGCCTCCCCCCCCCCCCCACCCACTCCTCCTCCACTTCCCCATTCCTCATTTATCCTATATTTTCCCTCTCCCACTCACTATAAATCCTCCTTCCCGCCTCAAATACATTTAGTCACACTCCTATACACTCCCCCTACTCACCAGTATCTCTCGAGATAGCCAGCCGAGACAGTGGACCCTATGTCGCGCTCCCTCCCACCACTCTCATCACAAATATACAGAATTTCACTGTATTTTATGGTTTTTCAAGGATCACATGTTCACATTATAGGCTACAAGTATAATATGTGCATTTGGAGCAGAAATATTGCTATATGTGGTAAATATAACAACTTTTGTCAGAATTGAAGCTAAATCATATAATATAAATCATATAAATCATATAAGTCATGCAGTATAAATATAACTCATGTCAAAAGTATCTAATGCAGGTAGGCCTGTGCATCTCGGTCAACGGTATGAGGATCTTTTCCCCTCTGGTTACAAAGTACCCTAACCCCGTCTTTAGTAGCTCATTTGGGTTAAGTGTGGCTATTCTGAGAGTGAGGGTCCGAGTGTGGGGGATGAGACTGTGAAGCGCAGAGGTGAGGCGGCTTCAGATGTGGAGTTGTTTCGAGCCGTGAAGTTTCACATGTCTCACCCCCTAGACTGGAGCAAGACCTTACGGGCCTCACAGTGTTCAGCAGTGTAGTGTAAAGGCTATCAGCCTATGCCCGAGAGGTAGTAGTTGGAATATAGAAAACAAAAACAAATCTGATACAGATGTTAGAAGCTCCATCCAACTTGGGGTTACAGTATTATAACCCCTGTCTTGAGTATCTTATTCAGGTAGGCCTGAGCATCTTCACCCTTTCTTGAGTAGCTCATTCGGATTAACCTTAAGATTCTCAGCAATGATATGAGTAACTCTACCAACTTTTAGTCGGAGTAAATTGACTTATAATTAAAGACAAAACAAACTCATTATTAAACATTGCTATCATCGACTTAATTTCGTTATACTTGAATGATTCCGTTCTTGCCATTAGAGCTTAAGTTGAATGACTAACATTTGCCTCCTACAACACCCGCTCGACAAGTAATAAGTTATTGTATTAGCTACCACGCCCCCATTGAGAATTTGACCAAACAATGTCACTTTGCCTTCTCGGGGTAACACATTGTAAATACTAAATTCCATTCATATTCACTATCCATGTTGTTCATCGTAGTTTTGCTGCTGATTTTGTATTTTGGTATGGTTTTGTATGATCCTTAGTCCAGTAAGTACCTATGAGTGCCTCTTATTGCCATTCAGGGGTGATATCTTAAGTAGTATAACTTTAAATTACAAACTCCAACCAAGTCCAGAGAGATAGAGAGAGAGGGAGAACCATCAAAGATAATTATCAGTCATCAGCATAAATCCCAATAGTCTTTCATTCCTAACTAATTTCGTGGGACAGCCCAGTTCCACGAGAAACAATCATGCACACAAAGACACCTAGATCACAGGCTCTCATTCACCACAATAGCTTATCCATCTCGCAATGAAAGGACAAAACATAAAACACACAAAACGGCATTTGCGAAGTATTGAGATCCATTAATTGTGACAAAAGAAACCACGTATCACAATTTTCTGAGGATTATAAGATATCTATCTATCTATCTATCTACCTATATATGCAATCTCTCTCTTCGCTGCAATGTTGCATCTCTCTCACTATTCTACCGTTATTACAATAATCAATGATACTTAGAGCTCTCTCAGTGTATTATAATAGAGCACGTAACACGGTTTGCCACACAATCCCACCCATACTCTGTGCAACTCTTCAATCCAAGAGTGAAACGATATTCTGTTTTTTTTTCTGTTCAACAATAATATTGAGCTCTGGAATTCTCTCCCTGAATCCATCTTTCCCTCATCCTATGACTTAAATTGCTTCAAACTCTGTGTGTCCAGGCATTTTAGGCTCGAATATTCCTTGATTTTAGCCCCGTCACTCTTTCAACTCTGGGGGAGGCACTCGTCACAGGCAGTTTTGCCTTTTGCCTCCCTCATCCACGTACAGTATATTATATATATATATATATATATATATATATATATATATATATATATATTTATATATATATACAGTATATGCAGAATATATACTGTATATTACCGATCCCGTTAGGAATAGGAATGTGTTTTGCGGAGTCGAGTGAGTTTTGTCGTCTCCGGAACCATTGATACTTTGCTCGTCCTAAACTGCTGCCTTCCGAATATTAAGCGCTAAGACCAAAGTTGTTCGCAAAGTCAAAATGATAGTGTACATGACGGATTTCTGCTACCGACTGTTTTGGTTGTTGCACCACGAGATTGTCTGCATTTTGTCGTCTCTGGAACCTTTAACTTGGTAGCTGCAACAGATTTTTTTTTAAAAGTGCCGTTGGTGCAATGTCTTTAGAGGGCAATTCGGACAAACAAAACTATATTTACTATATAAAGTAATATTATTGCTTTATATGCACATATTTTATTTGTATAATGAGCATATGAACATTGAAGAACAAAAAATAGATGTAAAGAGGAAATATTGACAGTGAAACCGTATATATGTGACAGGAAGAGTGGGGAGGGAGGTGCGAGCGAGTTCGACATAGATGTGTTCTCTCAGCCATCTTGAGAGATACTGGAGACTCTGGGCCGGTGAGGGAGGAGGGTGTAGGGGAAGTGTACATGAAGGAGACTAAATGTATTTGAGGTGAGAGAGATTATTAATAAGTAGTTGGGGAGGGAAAACAAATGATAAATGAGGAGGGGGGAAGTGGAGTGAGAAAGGGAGAGGAGGAGAAGGAGTGTGTGTGGGGGGGGGGGGGGGGGGGTATGACATATGTAAGGGGAGGACAGGGGGTGGTGGGGAGGGGACATACCACCTAATCACATTGTTTCCATTTCACCGGAAGAAATGTTGCAGCCCTTGGGTTAATGCACTACTTCCAAACGGCAGGCTCGACAACATTGAACACTAAGACCAAATATGTTCGTAGAGCCAAAATTAACAATGTCAAACTGCCGGATTTCTTCTACCCACTGTGGTGGTTTTTGCACCGCAAGATTGTCTATAACAGGATGTAACTGATTCATCCGCCATTAATTATATACACACATATATATATATATATAATTTATATAGAAAGAGAGAGAGAGAGTGAGAGTGAGTGAGTGAAGGAGAGGTTGGTGTACTGACATCAATTAAGACTATACAGTGTATCTGAAATTCTGAATCTCTAGGAACCATTACCTGGTCTTTCATTTACAAACAAATACAGAATGGATAACGTATCTTCAATAGTTGAAAATTAATGTCAAATTTCGACACTTCTATGACGCGAGGCAAACGAGTATCTTTGGCCAACTGCACAGTGAAGATCAATAGTTCGATTACAG